>WWET01003540.1:6093-21083 GCA_011038615.1 Limnodynastes dumerilii | reverse complement strand
CCTTTTTAGCCTGTTCTGTTCTGGATATGGTAAAAGGTTGGAGGAGATCGGGTCTGGTATTGAAGTGAAGGATGAGTATCAAACAGATGGTAACATGGAATCTTGGGTTATGCCTAAAGCCATAGTTTCTGGGTATAAGAAGCACTTTAGTCCTGAACTGAGAAAATGGTGTGAGGGATTAGCGTCTGAGGAATATTGCATTTGTAAGTCTTGTGTTCCAGTCATAGAGGAAGACTGTGTCCAGCGTTGTCAAACTAAACAGAGTCCTAAGTTTGATGGGTGCCACTTAGATCATTATCATGCATTGGTGGGGAAGGTCCTAAACCAGAATGAATGTTGGGTGTGCTCCCATGTACCTCAGAGGCAACATAGGTCTGGTCACTGTACTATTAGATAACACTGAGGTACTTAAGTAATGGGGTGGGAAAGCCCCTTGGGGAGAAGTTAAACTCTTCTAAGTCCCTTGTCTTAGACTTATACAATATTCAACAGATAAGTCTTTGTTGTGCATTAATTCACAAGCCAAACACAGCTCAAATATTGGGAAGCAGTGTGGTACAATCAGATGCTGGTCTACTCAGTAAGGGAGAACAGAGAGGTTATGTGTATGTTGAGTGATTTTGTTCAAAATAAATGTTGAGTGATTTAATAAAAAAAAAATCACTCAACATACACAAGCAGCTTGCAGAGATTGGGAGTCCGGTGGTGTTTAGGATTAGGTCCATTATCTAAATTTGTAAGTCTTGTGTTCCAGTCATAGAGGAAGACTGTGTCCAGCGTTGTCAAACTAAACAGAGTCCTAAGTTTGATGGGTGCCACTTAGATCATTATCATGCATTGGTGGGGAAGGTCCTAAACCAGAATGAATGTTGGGTGTGCTCCCATGTACCTCAGAGGCAACATAGGTCTGGTCACTGTACTATTAGATAACACTGAGGTACTTAAGTAATGGAGTGGGAAAGCCCCTTGGGGAGAAGTTAAACTCTTCTAAGTCCCTTGTCTTAGACTTAGACAATATTCAACAGATAAGTCTTTGTTGTGCATTAATTCATAAGCCAAACACAGCTCAAATATTGGGAAGCAGTGTGGTACAATCAGATGCTGGTCTACTCGGTAAGGGAGGACAGAGAGGTTATACTCAGTAAATCAGAAACCGAAAAAGCATTCAAACACAAGGTTGGTGGGTCAACTCAACAAAAACATCCTTAGGGAAAGTACATTTTGAATATTGTCTTCATATAATATAAGAAGACATTTGTGGGTCGCAATTGAGAGCCTTAGGTAGAGGAAGTGTTGTTGGATAATTCTGTAATGTTCTATTACACCATAATTTACCTTTCATCCTCCCAGGAGATGTATACTATAATTGTGAGAGGAGAGCTTACAAATGGTTAGCCCCTAATTCTCAAGGATTATGCTTTTTGGGCAGAATAGTACCTGAGGTTAAGACCATATAACATGCGACTATGATTAGTGTACATGTCTATTCCTCCTCCTTACGCCCATGTACAGTATGGGCCTGATCCAGACCTCTGCCGATGCGCTGTGCATGCTAACGCACACACGTATCGGCATGCACTCCCCCCGACTCTCCCCCTGTGGCTGGCGTAATTACACACTGTTACACCGGCTGAAGGCTACCCTAACTTCAGCCAGTGTAGCAGTGTGTAATTACGCCGGCCACAGGAGCGAAAGTGTCCAAACCCGCCCTCCAGCCCTCATTATCTTACCTCCCTCCGCCTTCCTTCCTTAACTGTTGCGTAGTTATGGCTTGGAACACCCCCTCAACTGTAACTATGCAACAGTTATGACTGTGGCTGAGCACATGGATGAAAACAACGATGTTTTAATCCAACGGGTGAAAAATGTATAGGCGACAGTTCTGGGTCTATCGAAGGGTGGTCTGTCGAAGTCAAATGAAAACATTGAACAACTGTGCAGGGGCAAAGAACAAAGTACCTCTAAGGGGTATATTTACAAAGCTAGATTTTGCAGAAATCGCCTTAACTCTTGTGAGTTTGCAGTGAGAATGAAATCACTGTATTCACAAAAGGTAAGCTCACGTGAGTTTAGGCCTCTGGAAAATCGCAATCCCTAAAATCGCGACTGTGATTTTTTTCAATGTTAGACATACAACTCACTGCATTCATAAAGGTTGCTTTGACTAACTCGCAGTCAAATCGCCATTAACTCGCCGTTTAGCAATTCGCCCTAGCCTAGAGGCGAGTTAGTGGCAATTCACCCTGTGAGCCAGAAAAACACATGTCAATCTTGTTGACGTGTTTTTCTGAGTGTCAAATCCGACCACAGCATGGTTGAAAGCCTTAGCCATGCTGTGCTTCTAGAACTACAAGGCTCAGCATTGCTTAGCCTTATAGTTCTTTCAGCGTCAGCATGGTAAGTCTTCTAACCATGCTGCGCTGTGTGCTCCGTGTGTTAAAAATAGTGTGTGCACAAAACATAATGATAAAAAATACAATGTGTTCATGTGTAATAAACCTTTTCTCTAACTAATATTAACCCCTAATGTGTCCACTTAACTCCAGTGGTCCGTGTCCTATACTAAGTGTCATGTAATGTATTGTGTGGTGTAAGAGCACCGCGATTTACCCCTTGAAAACTCACAGCATCTCGTGTGAGTTTGAAAAAATCGTCTAAAAATCGCCTAAAAATCCCAGCTTAGTGAATTCAGTGAATTCACGCTGCAAATCACTAGAAAATCGCGGCGATACACTGTGAATTGAATTTCACAGCAAAAATCGCCCTTTGTAAATATACCCCTAAGAGTGGTAAAATATGAACACGCTTGCATACACTCTCAAGCACACGTTTACTTTCGTTGGCTTTTTCTCTCTTATGATTCTGCACATTAATAAACTGGTTTCCCAATACAATTTTACATAGGAGTTGTGTATGTATAGTAAATAAAATATGGTCCAAATCATTAAAGTTTTGTTTTATTCACAGGAGGTTTCAATCAGTTATAATCTGCTGATCATCGCCTGAATGTTATAATAATGTAATGTTTAGACTTGTAGTGTAGTATCTCATGTCGTATTAGTGATGCTGTATTTTAATAAAAGAATGCATATAGCATACACAAGTTTAAAACATAAATAATATGTAATATAATATGTACAAGTTTAGTCAGGATAATAAACCCTACTAGTTAAACTAGGTCACCTGTACATTGTACTAATTGACCTCCGGACATGGGAAAATAGAAACAACAAGATCCAATAAAGTACAAGGAATTCAAAATTACCATGACCAAGCCTATTGACGATTTGGTATTGTTCCTTGTTTTGGTATGGATTGCTCCCAGTTCACTATTCTCATATTACCTGTATCTAGCTTTTGTACACTAATAAACACTTTTAGTTTGCCACTCGTGTTTGGTTTATAATGCTTATTTACATTTACCCCTGGGGCTGCCTTCCAGGGGTCCTAACTTGATGGGTGCCTGTCGCACAAGCTATCCCCACCATCAGGGGCTAGTGAACACCAGGATCCAGTTGGACTCTAAGAACAGTCTCATTTGATGGGAGCAAATTGTGGAGCTTTCCGATTATACAGTATGTCTGCTTTTCAGTGTCCTGTTTGTCTGATTGAGTCTTGTCTGTCTCTCACTAGACTGGCACAGTTATTTCATTTATTAAAAGACTTGCATGTTAATAATGTGTAGCTGCAATCTCAAATTACACAGCTCCTGTTGGGGATGCCAGATTCTTTGAGGCAGACCTCACCTCCCACCTCAGCCTTATTAATTGGACCCAACTGGATTTTTTCATCATCCCCAGGGGGGAAGCTGGTGTTTGCCTATGACTAATCCCACAGGGACCACCTTTTTGGGGAATTCCAAACCTCAAAGTGCCATCCATCATCAGGCATCAGTCCATTGGTCTCTATTGGTGTTCGTGACCAAGTAGCTCAAATTGCGGTTCCCACCTTTCGGAAGCCACAGTCAAGGCGTGTGCCTCAGTTACCACTGGGTGGAATTTGATGAAACAATGTCTCCAACTACTCAGTCTCAGATGCTAGTGCCCCACACGGGCCGGTCCTTGAGTCTGTGCCTCAGAGCCAGTGCCATGGACTGGTCAATCTCTACAGCCTGTGTCTCTGTGTATTCCATGCATTGAGTCAGCAGAGCTAACTATCTGTCTTGCTGAGCCTGTGTCTAAGATAGTCCCAGTCACCACCCTGTTCTGCTCTTTCTTCCAAGCAGGAGGACCTGCTGAGCGGCCACACAGTGCTTGATGAGTCTGTGTTCATTGCCCAGTGTAATGAGCCTCTGCCCGCTGACCAGTGTGCAGTCCCAGAGGGTGTCTCCAACCTTGCCGTGCCAGAGGGGACCTCCTACCCTGCTGTCCAAGCTGAGGCTGCGCCACCTGCACAGCTGCCTGTGCTAGAGCCTAAAGTCCAGTCATCCGAAACAGAGGACTTGGGGTTTTTTGACGGAGACCTAAAACAATTTATTGGCCTGGTATACTTTTGTTTGAGAAGATTTCAGGTTGGATCTGAGACCACAGAATATATGGTGGTGATGGAAAGGATGAAGCATTTCCAAGGAGAACCTCGTGAGTTGGCAAACTCCCTTATGGATGCCTGGGACCCAATTCTGTGGGATATCCTAAAGTTTTATGAGGTGGTAGTAAAGAGGTATATGCAACTTATGAACACTCTTTTTACAGAACCCCTTTTTTCATAGCCATCTCCTCCTCCAGTTGCTACACCTACCACTATCTGTGTGGGTGCTATTGTTGAAAATGAGTTCCAGTCCCAAGCATCCTCACAGATCGTGCCTTCTCATCTGTCCACAAAACGGAAGAAAAAAAACAAATCTAAGATAGATAATTTTTTTTAGAGATACCACTGGATGTTACAGTTGGATTTGTCCTATGCCGCACAAGCCTATCCCCACCATCAGGGCTCTAGTGAAGACCAGGCCCAGTTAGACTCCATGCCCTGGGAGCAGTCTCATAGCACAGGACAAGTGGGGTCCAAGTATGCTGGCTGACTACTGTTAGACACTTAAAAGGAGAGAAGTCACAGCAGAGAATCCTTTGTATCATCATTTTAAGAGTGAGAATTGTTTACTATGTTAGTTGTTAATAAACCTAATATTGTAAACCTTAATTGGGTCCTGCTCAAAATCATTACTTGATAAAAACCTTGCTTGATTCAGCAATTTAAACACTATGGGGTAGATCCAGAACTACGTTTGCCGTACGTTTACTCGCGTAGCGTATTTACGCGTGCGTACCTTCTATACACTCCCCTTGGCACACCCCTTGAATGTACGTATTTTGTTAAGATACGCTTTTCAAACCCTACCTTAACTTTTGGCAACGTAACCGCAGTGATCCGCACACGTACGTATGGGCAACACGTATTTACGCAGCTAAGCACGCCCATACTGTACACTTTAAATACAAACCCCCGCCTACTTAACGTATTTCAGACGTATTTTGGACTCACGTAAAATTGGCACGCCCACACGTATTTACATGACACATACGTGAATGGCCCATACGTTCACAATTACGCTACGTTACTAAGCATATTTTCTATGGTGCGCATGTGCAGTACTTACCAAAACGAGATTTTACGTCTCACAAGCGTTGTTCTAGGTCAGGCCCAATGTAATGCACTCATATGTACTTTTGTGACAAAAAAAAATGAGGAAACTATTTTGGAATTGGGGTAAGTTTGAATTGTTACATTGGGATTACTTTTTACAAAAAAAAAAAAAAACCTATCCTTTCTAAATGATCCTACAAATGGTAGTATTAAATCAATATACTGTCACTTTAAAAATATAAACACCACTATGGTGTAGAAGCACTGTTTGATTTGTTGCATATACCATTTGGTGTTTATGATGTTTGGTGCTTGAATAATTTTCTTGGCTTTTTATGAACACAAAAATGCAATTTGCATTACATTTGGTCAAAATATGTAGATCTAAAGTGACAACAAAAATGTATGATGATCACATAAAAAATATAGGGTAAAAGATAAAAATGCGTCTGCCTGCAATTGAATACCTCATAAAATGTCAGAGGTTTAAACAACAAGATCAGCAGATTGCAGATACTGAGTGAAATGAAAGCATGTAAGCTTGTAAAAACATGTCATACTAAGCCACATCAAGGGACAACATTTTATCTTTGGGAAAAAACCCAAAAAACCAAATGCTAAAAGGGGTATCAGTTTTAAAGCATAAAACTCTAAACCCTGTTACTTAGAACAAATCTATTAATTTAGCAATTAACATATAAGTCTTTGTTATCTTTTTTTTAGGCATATGTAGTATTGTGATATGTAATGAGGTACTAAAAATACATATAATGAATTTATTACCTACATTCTGTAGTCTTCCTTAATATGCACAGTCAATAATCTTAAGAATAGAATTATAAACATGACTAAGCTTTGAACAGGAAGGGGGCTGCAAAGAGGCACAGCTTTTTAGAAAATGGTAACACAAATGTTCCCGTCAGATATTTGGCAGATAAGGTATCCCTCCTTAATTAAAAGTCATGGGTGGAGATTAAATATGAAGTAGTAGTAGTAGTCTATAATTTCCATTGCATGTATTTGAATTAGATAGATTTTCTCAATTTCTTCAAAATCGCAGGTAATCAGTGATTTAAGAAGTGTCCCAATAGACGAGAAAAGTATGCCACTGTCTATACTTTATTATAGAAGCAGTAAAATATTTATGATGGCAATCGGCCAGCTGTCACGTAAAAATTAATTAATTTGAAAATACTTTTATTTTTAGAAACAAAAACATATAAATTAAACCCTTTACAAAATAAACAAAACTAGTGCATTCTAGGAATGTACTGTAATTACACAATTTTACAGTACCCAGCACTAGACTATTTAAAATGAGGAAAGCCAAAGTTCACTGCCAGAGGATGGGCTCACTTTTGATTCTCTGTTATTCCTTGTGCATCCAGCTATTCCCTGTGGACTCTCCATTGTTCCTGTGCATTCAAAATTCAGTTTTTCCTCCATTCCTCGTTTGTTACTACTAGTTTCCTGTAGATTCTCTACCTACTTGTGCTTCCAGCAATCCAGCGAAATCTCTGCAGCTCCTGTGATTCCAGAATTCTGGTACGATCTTAACAGTTCCTTGTGCTTTCAGCAATCTGTTGCATTCTCATCAGCTCCAATCATTAACAGAATTCTGAATCACCTCGACATTTTCCCATTTGACAGCATTCTGTTGCAGTCTCCACAGCTCCTCCATTATACAGATACAATCTCTACAGCTCCTAGTGCCTACAGCATTCTGATAAATTCTCCACAGTGCCTTGTGCTTTTATAATTCTGATGCAGTCTGCAAATCTCACTGTACTTCCAGAATTCTGATGCAGTCTCCACAGTTCCTTGTGCTTTAAGCATTCCTATACAGTAGTCAATTACTCAGTGAAACTACTAAAATAAGAGTCTACTACTCTCATCCTTGTATCTTCTCTGCATGCTAAGTCAAGGATTGCCACCAATGACCACAACCTGTAGTGGGTCTGCAGCCAAGGCTGTCTCCACCATCTGGGGCTCTGATGAATAACCACAGACTCTGTGCCCTGGTTAGCTGCTTTATCATCCCTAAAGTAACCTACTCTAATCTCCAAAACTAGAGACTTGACCTATTGACTAGAGTCAAACTATAACGGTTAGAAAGGCATTTATACAGTTTGAATATATGCTGTGTTATTGATGGTAATAATAGAAAACTGTTCCTATATAATTATATGGATTATTATTAGACAAATCCATAAATACAGCCAGTGGATTACATTTATTGATCATCTTACAGGACAAGATATGTTCAAAACGTTCATTCAAGTCATTTGGACTGAGTACCAAATAGTTGAGTGATTCAGTGCATGAGAGGATGAATTGCAACTAGAGAGAATAAAGTTTTGTTGTTGGCTTAGTACAGGGGTGGGGAACATCCGGCCCACAAATCATATGGTCCGGCCCTCAGACTGATAGCAGGCAAACACCCAAAAAATTTAAAATATACTCCAAAAAAAAAAACCATTAAAAAAAAACCCCATTAAAAAAACTTTAAAAAATACAAAAAAGAATCAGATGCCCTGTATCTGTGGTCAGTAGTACTGCAGCAACACAAGAGAATCCAAAGAGGAAAAAAAAGAGTGAGAAGAGAGAAAAGGGGGAAAGCAGAGGAAGAAAAGGGGTGATACAAAATATTACATAAAGTAAAAAAAACAAACGGCAAAAAATTACAAAAAAATTACAAAAAAAGTAAAAAAAGAACCAAAAACATAAAAAATGCAAAAAAACAAGACCAAAAAAGCATTGGACACCCTCTATCTGTGGTTAGTGGTACTTCAACAACACAAGAGAATACAAAGAAGAGAAAAAAACAGAGCGAAACGGGGGAAAACTGACCGACACAAACCTGGAAAACCAGTTGCGAGTAGCAACATCATCAATACCAGCTAACATCACACTCCTCACCAAAGTTAAGCAGTTTCAGCCATCACATTAGGGGCAAGTTAATAAAGTTATGTTATATTAATAAGTAGGAATGACCTTCCTTCTTCAGTGAGACTCTCCCCCACATTGCAGGTCTTCAAGCGTTCATTAAAAACGCACCTGTTCAGGCTAGCCTACACCTCCTCTACTTAACATCCACACTGCATCCTTCATCTATCCCTTCTCTTCCTTCCCACTCTCCTCCGCTCACACCAGAAAAAAAAAATTTGAACCTAATTATATTCAGGACTATACTTTTAGTAAATTTACATTTTCACTTGAGTGCTCATACAACACATAACCACAATTTCCACATTACAATGTGTACACCCAAAATGGAAGTTGTTCAGCTCAATTTTTAGGTAAATGCAAACAGGTGCATGAAAGGCAATTAAATGAAGTACCTTGCACTTGCGTTTGAATGGCAGGGGAATGTATCTGCAAAAGAAGTTGCATTGTGCTTGGTTGTACTGTTTACGTCCGCAGGCTGCTGTACTAACCATGGAATCCTTAGCAGCAAAGGCTTCCCATTATTTGCACTCGGATTTATGGCATACAGGATGCATTCGCTTTTGTGTTCAGGTGAAGATCATGGGCCTGAGCTACGTTTCCATTACATTTACTAGCGTAGCGTATTTACTATGCACTCCCCCTTGGTACTCCCCTTGCATGTACTTACTTTGGCCGTTTTACGCTTTCCGAACCCTACCTTAACTTTACACAGCGTAAGTACTGACGTACGTATAGGCAGCACATACTTACGAGCCTAAACACGCCCGTACTGTATTGCATAAAGTAAAAAAACAAACGCCAAAAAAAACTCCATAAAGTTCAATGCCTCACCCCGCCTCCAAAGCGTTATTATGGGTGTCGTATGTCTGGCATGCCCCCTCATTCGTAGTTACGCTGAAGAATCCTGACTAGCCCTTACGCTCTGAGTTACGTTGCGTAACATCTGCCGCGCGCATGCACAGTAAGTACTGATGAGTGCTTTTACGCTAGCGGCTAGCGTAAATTCACTCGCGTACGTAGCTCTGGATCTACCCCCATGTCTAATCAGTGCTTAATACTCTAAAATTAAATGTATTATTGAATTGTCTTCTAATTTTGCATTTCCTTAGAAAACGATCCAGAGAAGAAAATGGGTGAAAAGATACACCTGGAATAAACATGTTGAATTGCAGGTGGAGTGAAATTCATTTTATACTTTGCATGCAAGGATAATATTTTTTTTTTGCTTATTTTTTAAACTCTTATTTCAAAACTATGGATCCAGTCCATACTGCTTGCCTGTGTTGAAATTTTACAATTAGTGCACAAGTTTTAAGTCAGCATATATAATCTATAAGTGTGTGATCTTTATGTGTGAATGTTCATTATTTGTTAATCATTTTTGAGACAAGCAATAAATATAAAAGGTGTAGGGATCATAAAAAGGTATATGAAGAAAAAATCTCCCATTTATTTAGCTAAAATAAAGAGCAGGGATATACATTGCGGGTCAGATGACCTATTTGGCTAGATATGCAGATCACTTCATTTGTAATTTTCAGAGAAAAGAAACAGTGAGGTAATGGAAAAGCTATCTCAATAGAAAGCATAGACATGCAGTGATTGATGACTACTGACTTAACCATGAGAAAGTTACAGTTAAAGATTAAAGGGTTGGGGTTTTTGTGAGGATGGGGGAATTTGGAAACAGCTGGATATAAAGGGTGGTGTGCTGCAGATTCTTAAATTCAGTTCAAACTTCAGTTAAAGCTTTTTTTTTTCCATTTATGCATATTTTACATATGTACACACACACACACAGCATATTTTATGTATATTTCGGAACAAAGCTTTGCATTAGATACTAGTTCTATGATCTAATACTAGTTGGAAGCAACACTTGAATGAGTAACTTGGGATGTCTAGAAAAAAATGTGAGTCATTAGACTACACGGCCGTGTAGACAATTACATAAGTAACCTATGTGAACTGAATTCATTAAATAGAAATTTTCTGGTCTGGATTAAACAAATAAAGCTGGGTACACACTAGACAGATTTAAAGATGACAAATCAACTAATTGATATTTTCTTTGCCAGTTGTTTACAGAATTTAAAGCCCTCATGCATATACACTATACAATCAGTACTTGCCATTTGTACAACTATCTATTGCAACGATTACTAGAAAACATCTGTGATACACTAAACAGATTATCTGCAGACAGCAGCAGGAAAGTGAATAAAGTTTGAATACAGGGCTGGATTGACAGGAGCAACTAATGTTGGCAGACAGTGCAGTGCTACATCCTCTCGATGAACATTAGCTGCTCATGCAGAAAACAAACCCTTTAAATAAAAATAAAAATTCCATGATATCCCCCTCACTATTGTAAACCAGCACTAGGCTGTACCAGCCTGGGCTACTGGTGTCATTGGAGCTGGTTCTCAAACAGCTTATTATTTCGCAAAAAGAAGGATTAGAAGTCTTCGGTTAGATATATAAACCTTTGGGTTTATTAATTAACAAGGGCAAACAAGGGGTGTCAGTGAGTATTTATTTTTATAAAGGTTTTCATGAATTAAACATGTTTGTGTGTTTCTTCACATTTTTCTTTGTGGAACTACAGGAGCCAGTGTGCCATTAAGATAGGGTATGGTGACGTGTGGTTTTAGTCCTTTTGGCAGCACCTGTAGTGCCATACATTCAAAATTATAATTTTTTTTTATCTAAACTCCACATGTTTGATTGCCATGTCAGAGTGTCACACACAAACCATCACCTCCTTCCTTACCTTAACAATAAAATAAAGACACCGACACCAAATTTGGGACCTAAATAAAATTATTTAGTGAATACCGTATTTTTCGGACCATAAGACGCACTTTTTCCCCCCAAAAAAAGTGGGGGGAAAAGTGTGTGCGTCTTATGGTCCGAATACTCACCTTGGGGTATGAGCAGGTCCGTCCGCGGGGATATATAAACCTTTGGGTTTATTAATTAACAAGAGCAAACAAGGGGTGTCAGTGAGTATTTATTTTTATAAAGGTTTTCATGAATTAAACATGTTTGTGTGTTTCTTCACATTTTTCTTTGTGGAACTACAGGAGCCAGTGTGCCATTAAGATAGGGTATGGTGACGTGTGGTTTTAGTCCTTTTGGCTGCACCTGTAGTGCCATACATTCAAAATTATAATTTTTTTTTATCTAAACTCCACATGTTTGATTGCCATCTCAGAGTGTCACACACAAACCATCACCTCCTTCCTTACCTTAACAATAAAATAAAGACACCGACACCAAATTTGGGACCTAAATAAAATTATTTAGTGAATAATTCTTTATTATTAATTGACACTTTAACTAGCCTGACAATTGATGGGGGCGAAATAAAGCAAGTTTAAGCAAAATAGTAAATTCATGCAATACTGAAAATCATAACAACCTCATCAAAAATCTCCTCCACCACATGACCTCAGGCGCTCACTCCTCCACCTCCGCATAACACATGTGAAATGTGAGATCGTCCACGCCGAACAAATCTCCCTAGGATCACTACTTAAAATATACGGCTGAGAACCTTATAAGCTCCTTGAGCCGTCCCGGCTCATCCACCACCTGCGCCAATGAGAGAGAGAACAGTGTAAACACCAACAATAATAACAATAAAAACATACCATCAAAACTGCTTTTACCACCACAACCGGTCACCTACTGAGCGGTTCCGCCACCATCAAACCTCAAACACTTAAGAACTTCAAAAATCCTCAACAAAAACAAAACTTGCCCCTCCATAGACAGGTGTACGCCATCACTTCTATATAGCTCAACTTTCTTATACCTCACGTCCAGGTGTGTCACTACCAAGCCGCCCCGCTGCTCCAAAAATACTTTCCCTATTAAGCTTACGCCGAGCACCATCCATAGCTAGCCCATTTCCAGAATGTCTCCAAACTCGCCGCGGCAAAACATTCAACCACACCCAACGGATCCGGGGCCACCAATCAAAAGCCTGTAAAAAAAATCACTTTTAATTGCCGATAAAAAATCAAGCCCTGTACGCCTACCGATATCATTGCCACCTAAATGTAAGACGACGATGTCCGGTTCACCATATAAAGCGATATGACGTGCCACCGTGTCTAAAATTACTCCCAGAGCATACCCCTGCGCCCAATCCACCTAATACTGAAACCATCCGCAAGCCCGACCGACTGTGCCAGTGGATGTAAACTGGCCCAAAGCACAAAAGAATGGCCCACGCAGGGCCAAGCTGTGAAAGAAATGTGACAAAGCATTAGAACCTTTCAATTATAAACCCCATCCATGCGTATTAGGGTGAAGGTGAAAAAACTTGCAATCCTCCGACGGGGATCTTTTCTAACAAGGGGAACTACTTGCTGCCCCCGGGATGGAGAAAAATCCCTTCACACCCCCGCACCCAAGTGCAACGAGCAGGTCCCAGCTAATCCAGGAACCTGTCCCAATACATGGCAGGGGGGGAGGAAGACATTCGACTTCCACCTTCCCAGCTGTTTAATATACTCAGCAGCAGCGCCCGCCGCGACGGACGCCGCGCCAATCCTGAATGAATGCATCCCGTAGTACATCAGTGGCAATTCCAACTCCTGTAAACATTTTTGAAAAACAGCTTTAAATTGGAATACAGTTAAAGGAACACCATTCACATGGGTAAACCAGGCACAGGCCCAAAGGGGACGTAACTCTTTAAATTCTCCACACCATCTGACAGGGCAAATAGCCTTACAACCATTGCATTCTAAAACTATCCAACGCCCCCTTGCCACCTGGCCTGTTTTCCCCCCTGTGAATATTGCAATGCACCGAATCAGGAAACAATAAAACATTAGAGGCTAACAGGCCCGAAATCTTGGAAAAACGGCAAGCAGCAACCAACTCGCTGACCCTAAACGCACCCGCGAAGGCGAAAGCAAACACAGTACTAAACAAAACGGCTTCATACGGGTCCAGCGATATTTTTGTTACCGCCCCCAGCAACTGTTTCAGGATGGTTAATGTGATGGGCCGACGAATGTCCGGAGAAGGAGGTTTAGCCCTTAGCCAGCCCTTCAAAGCTTTCTGAATTATAAATTGTTTGGTGGGATCGGGACACCCTATTAGCCGGAAAGACAAAGCGGACAGAATGGAGCGCCTGCGACTTACCCAATTGGAATTGCCTATGCATAAATGCAGCCAACACGGCAGAAGGTTCCTGGTCAGTACTCCCAAACTCCTCCTGAAACCGTGACCAAGCATCCCAGTGCGCCTGATATTGCCTCCACGCAGACGGCGCCAACGATTGCAGAGCCATGCTTGTTAACCAACACCGACTATCTGCCAAACGCAAACGGGACAGGGAGTTGGTGACTGATTCGCTGCGAGAGCCAGCAATCTAAATGCAGGCCAATCACCTCGAGAGAGCGCATCCATCAAACCATTATCCACGCCTGGCAAATGTTCTGCACGAAAGTTAATGTTATACTGCAAGCATCTTAAAATAAGATGTCGCAGCAGGCGTATCACTGGTGCGGAAGAGGCGCTC
Source organism: Limnodynastes dumerilii (assembly GCA_011038615.1). Taxonomy (NCBI): domain Eukaryota; kingdom Metazoa; phylum Chordata; class Amphibia; order Anura; family Limnodynastidae; genus Limnodynastes; species Limnodynastes dumerilii. The sequence goes on along the minus strand of WWET01003540.1, from coordinate 7,012 downwards.
TGCCTGTTGACCGCCTGTACAACTCCCAAATTATCACATTTGAACACAATGTCCCTGTCCCGGAAGCGTTCGGCCCATAATTCGACAGCCACCACTATAGGGAACAGTTCCAGGAGGACAAGATTACTGACCAGACAGGATACCACCCACATTTGCGGCCAAGTCCCTACCGACCAGTCCCCCTGGAAAAATGCTCCAAAACCATGGCTACCCGCAGCATCCGTGAAGAGGTGTAGCTGAAGGTTAGAAACCGCCGCCTGAAGCCAAATCCTAACGCCATTAAATGACTCAAGGAAGGAATCCCACACCGCAAGGTCTGCCTTAAGATCATTGCTGAGCCAGATCCCTTCCTTTGATTTACGTACTCCTAAAGACGCGCGCTCAAGGCGTCTGCAAAAAACTTTACCTATGTGTATAACCCTACAAGCGAATCGCAAATATCCAGTTAATGATTGCAATTGTCGTAGGGAAATCCGGATGGAATGATGTGCTTCACGGATGCGCGAATGCAGTTGGGCGAAGCCTGCAGACCCCCACTACTGTGTCTACCTCAATTCCTAAATATGTCAATTTGGAAGAAGGGCCTTCATTTTTTCCGCCGCGATGGGAACCCTCAATGAAGCAAACAGGGACACCACTGCAGCCAATAGGTCTCTGCAAAGAGGAGAGTCAGCCGGACCCACCATCAGGAAATCGTCCAAGTAGTGGGCGACGCCCGCATGGCCCGAAATCGTGACGATGTACCAATGAAGGAAACAACTAAATGCTTCGAAATATGCGCACGACACCGAACAGCCCATGGGGAGGCAGAAATTTATATAAAATTGACCCTCAAACTTAAACCCCATGTATTTAAACGCTGAAGGGTAAAGCGGCATTAACAGAAGTCCAAAGCCAATTCGAAGGACCAGTACACGAC
>WWET01003539.1:151904-168508 GCA_011038615.1 Limnodynastes dumerilii | reverse complement strand
ATATATATATATCCATAATGATTTTTTTGTGTGGAATGTGTGAATGTATTGGTGAGGCTGTCAGCACTGTACATGACTCATATGATGGGATAGTACAGTATATTACTGAGTGCATTAAATAAATAATTAAATGTTTATGGATGTAGAGGATTCATTAACAGGGTTAAAGATTAAATAAATAGCAGACATAACATGTAGCCATTACTGAGCAGCATGCTTTACAGTGAGATCAGCAGGCTGTGTCCTGGTTGAAAGTCCATAAACTCACAGGTCAGGAATGGATGTTGCCCTTTAGTAGATGTTTCCAGGTGAAACATGTAATATACTGAGAATGAGGGAGGAGCAGCTTCATGGGGAGGAAAAGGGAGAGTAAAGCGGAGACCACTGAAATCCTGCAGATGGCTTTTTACAGCGAAGCGTAATGACAAACCCTGACAATATGTAAATGACTTGAAGTTTTGGCCCATTCAGAAGACAGTGTCTTTTGTGGGTGCAGGTTAGGTGGCTGCCATAGACCCCCTCTCCGCCAGGCTTTATAGCAGCTACACCCACAGTAGTTATGCCACAACCCCTTGCACACAAACCAATATACTACCTCCCTGACATTCTTATCCCTGCCCTCATATGTGCTTCTGTATAGCAGAACTTGCATTTTCTGTTGCCATCTTATATAATAGGGGCCTATTCAGCAAAAAGGCTGATGAGGCTGCAGGCTAGTGCTTGGGGCTGTAACCGGGCCCAATGGTCTTTGAACTCAGGGCCCCCTTTAGCGTTGGAGGGGCCTTGGTCAAAGCCTCCTCAGTCCTCCCCTTATCTGGTGCAACCGCAGTTTATTGATGCTTTTGCTGCCTATAGATGCACTCAACGTGGATGAATCCTAAGAAACCTTACCCCATAAGGATTTATAGCTAATGGTAGTATGCTATAGATTACTTAGATCTTGTTCTGCATTCTGTCTCCATTAAAAAATATGGGGACTGAGGAAACCATGGAAGCTGTACTAATTTTTATACCAGTAAATGGACCTCAAGAACAAACTGTAGCAGAAGCAGAACTACCATTGGTGCAACAGGTGCACCGGGGCCCATGCTGATTCAAGGGCCCACAGCCATCATCACGTACCGTCAAAGCTCTCCACCGGGTTACCTGGGATATCATCAGAGCTAAAGTGTATTTTTTACACCTTGGCCCACAACTCACTAGTTCCCAGGATTCTTCATTCAAGCAATGTCTCTTGCAGACATAAACCGTAGTTGTCATTGTTAGAAATTTGCAAGAGAAATGTTTAGTGCTTTTTATTAAATTATTTTATATGAACCACCTTCTACAAATAGAATTTCGCATATTTAGCACATAAACAACAACAAACTAATCTGGAACCTCGGTTTTTGCTACACTTAAGAATAATTAGCACAACTGTACCCAATACTTTGTGAGTTGTTTCTACTTTATACCGTTTTATAGGAAAGAAGCATTTAAGCTGGGTACACACCTACACAATCACACATGAGTTGTGATGACTCTTACAATTTCAGTAATGATTGCCAAAAGGGGGAAAGACAAAGACATTCAGTGCTGCAAAGACGACTTCCAGAACAGTTAGACAGTTGGTCGTTCATGTGTACACACTACCCACATTTTTCTGACATCGTAACATTGAGGATGGTGATTTGTAGGAAGTTTATTAACCAATCTTTTACAACAAATCTTGACTGAGGAAACGCTTGTATGATTGGCCTGGCAATTGCATAGTTGTGTACCCAGCTTTCCAGTTAATAATAGATCCAGAACTAGGAAGTTCGCCCGGCTTTCACAAATTGCTTGCAGAAGTCGGGTGATTTTCTGGCAGTGCACATGTGCGTGCCAGATGTTCAGCATCGAAATTCGGTTCCCTATGATAAGTTTTCCATGCATAGGGGTATTACTTTAAATCTACATGCCTAATCCCTGGCAGAGAGGAGGGCATAGGTATGCAGATTAAGGTAAGTGGGTGGCAGAAGGAATAACTGCATGGGTCTTCATTTGGAGCAAATCCGTGCAGATATATTAGGGCAGGGTTCTGGATACTTAAGTCCAGAACTCCACACATTAGAGAGTGACAGGGGAGTTCACTTTCCTTTTAAGTGTGGACATACTGACCTCTGTGCATACAAAAAATGCACAGGGGTCAGGATCAGTTCATTGTGTGTGTGTCCACCTCTGTAAAGAAGTGAATCCAATAACTGGAGGAGTGGGGGCATTGGAGTGCCATCTCAGGCCATAGAAGGAGTTGTTGATTATATTATAAGAGGATAATGTGTTTGGTCATTTATTTCAAGGGATTACTCTCTTACAATGCACTCTCACATGCTGTTTTCCTTTTGCATCTGGATTTCATCAAGTCAGACAGGCTAACAAGTGATTTATTCAGTGGATTAGATAATATTTACTTATGTTGCCTTTGTTCATAGTCAGCATATGCTTATTTCTCTGTTGCAGGGTTGTATTTTTCTTTATATGTTATATCAAAATGCATATAATTTGCTTTGTTTCATATAGCTGATGTTTCCTTAATATAACTCCATATCTATTTTAATAATGGTGAATAAAATTGATAATTTGCAAGTACCCTTTTACAATACTAATACTTCTAAATACTTTCTAATTTAGAAATTGTTCAATTATATTTTTGTTTGTTTGTTTATTTGCCCTATTCACATAACAATACCTTAACACCTTCAATTTGCTTGATGTGAGATTCAACTGAATATCCTCCATAGTGGCAAATTCACTGTCCACATTTGCAGTCCATAGCAGGTAGTAGATATGCTGAGCAGGATTTTCACCATTACATAGATTACTAAGGAATGGTAAACAATTGTGAGTATTCTGTCAGCCTAAATTTATAATATACCTTGGTTTATCCCCACAGTGGGATAATATTGGGCTACAGACACCTAGCATATCGAGACCTCCAATGGCAATCCCCAGTGGCAAGAGTGAGACCCACAGCTGTACACAATAAACCAAGATCCAAAGAACTAGACCACAGGATTAAGCAACCAGAGGAAACATAGAAAAGAACATGGATCAGTTGAAAGACAAAGTGATCTTTGATTCAGTCCAGAGCCTGCCATAGGGAGGCCCAGGTGACTAAGTGTGGGATATACCAGATCACATAAGTGCCCCAGTGACAGAGGAGAACTCAGTAAAAGGAAAGCTGCAGACAAGCAAGGAGAAACAGTTTCAAAACAAAGATAGATGATACAACACATATGATTCAACCCTTAATCGGTGAACTGAGAAAAGGAGCTAGAGCAGCAAAATGTAAACACTTGCACACCATTGCAATCAAGGTGACTGCAATGAATATAGCTTCTTTAATTCATAGCCCAATCAAGTAAGTCCTAGGCTCTAAAAGAGAGAGCTAAACAACCCCTAAAATCATTGAAACCTCAGACAAGTTTAGAGGAGATGCAGAAGGTCCTACTACACATAGGATAGATGTGAGATCTGCTGTGACCTAATTTGTTGGAAAATAAGCCCTGTGAATGTGTATTGAATCAAAAGTGCTTTATAAATATTGTCAGTGCTTTAATTCTTCGTTGTTACTGCCACTTTCACATCACCACACCGGCTTATTGTCATGTTATTTGCAGAATTCCTGGGTCATTAGATCCGGGAAGAAGATCCTGGGACCTTTCACATTAAAACCTGAGTTTAAGGCCAATAACCTGAGTTTTTGGTGGTGATGTGAAAGGGGTATAAGTCACTGTCAACATTTTAAAAATACTTAGCAGCTGAGATAAGGGTTTGGATCTCTTTAAATCCAACTGCTCATTGGCTCCTTCTGCCAAATTCAGATTTGAAAATGAACCAAAATGTTGGATCTTGCACTTTTGGATGCTGCAGAAAATCTCTCCTGATTTTGCAGCCCTTTTGTGATTGGAGAGTTGATGGGCATTTTTCTTGTATGTGTTGGATGCTATACAAGGAACTCCCCCTTGATTTTGGAGCCATTTTAGATAGAAGAGTGGAGGGCAACGTTTGTAGCTGTGCAGTCTGTCATACATACTAAGCTAGTAATACTACTACTTTCCACTGTGTGGAGTAGTATCCTTCACCTGCTCTGGTGTATATATAGAAACCAGCAGCTCTTATTATGGCTTTCTTTTTTATTTTTTTATTTAATAAACTAAAACAGGTGCACATTGCACATTTTAGAGGAAGTGGTATAGGCCCTAAATCACATTTTAGAAGGAATAAAGGCGCGTATTTTTGTGATTTTATAAACCGAGTATACATTGTCAGCCTGACTAAGCAATCTACATAGCCCTTAGGCACTTAGATCAACTACGTGCTGTCTTTTAGAGACCGCGCATAGTTTTTTAGGTAAGAGGAAATGTGCCGCAGCAGCCTATGGGGGAGGTTAGGAAGAAGCGAGTGAGGGAGAGATTTAGATTAGCCTGGGAGGACGGGGTAGCCATTCTCTGTGTGTATTTTCCATCTTAAGAAGGAAAATACGCACTTATACGAGGTATGTCTATTAAATAACAAGACTGATTAAATAACTCTTTTATTTATTGCTATTACAAATGTAATGCTTGTACCCTTCAATATACTCCCCATTTGCAGATCGCTGTAGTCTTGTTTTCCACTGGTTGAAGGCATGGGACAAATCAATTTCTGTCAGTTGTTTCATCATATCTGCCGTTTTCTTCAACTGACTCAAAACGTGTCCCTTTAAGCACTGAATTAGCTTTTGGGAAAAGATAAAAGTCACAAGGTGCTAAATTGGGCAAATATGGAGGATGTTCAAGTGTAGTAATGTGATTGTTGGTCAGAAAGTGCTGTGTGAGCAGGCGCATTGTCCTGGTGAAGAATGAAATCCTTTTTCCACAGTTGCGGCCGTTTCTTTCCAGCTCTTTATCTCAGCTTTTTCAAAACTTCCTTATAAAAATGCTGGTTAACTTTTGTGCCTTCTGGAACCTATTCTGCCGCATGTTCAAGGTCACCAGTTATAACCGTTTCTGACTGCTTTGTTTACTAGGTGGAATCACAGTCTCCTTATTTTATAGACATACCTCGTAGTTAAGGTTGCTGGTCCGGGGAAGGGACCAGAGAAGTAGTCCATAGTGTGCACTGTTTAAACCATGTACAATAGAATAGATTTTACAAGGCATATCATTTTTGGTGTGCCTTGTAAATTAATATTCTGCTCTAAATCTACTACTACAGTACCTTAATAGAGCTCTGACTTGCAGTAATATTATTTATTATTATTATTTATTTATCAATCACATTAAGGGCTGTCTTTTTTTATTCATAACTTTAAAAAAAAGTTAATAGAACAAACTGTACTGCTGTAAACAGACAAAAAAAATTGTTGTGGCACACTTATTATTGGGTTTTTGGGTGGTGGTACTGTGTCCAGTGTACATTACCTTAAAAGCAGAATTGTTCCTAACCAGTTACTAATTGTGTGATGTTCCACATGTAACATTTTGAAAGTGTCACATTTATTTTGGTTGTTTAGAGGAGGTGGTAATACCACTGAGTATACTGTACAGTGCACATTAAATTGTTTAAGGCACATGATCAACATTTGTTAATAATTTTATTAATATCCTGGGTAAAGAATTTTCCTAGCCAATCAATAACAGTGTAGCATATCACGTGTGACATTTAAAATGTGTCACATTTTTTGGGTGTTTGAAGGAGATGGAACTATCGCTGTGTACAGTCAGTGTATAATCCATTGTACAAGGCATATCGTCATCATGCTATTTAATTAATATCCTGCTTAAAAGCAGAATTGATCCTAGCCAGGATCAATGTCACGTGTTGTCATACATACATTATATGTGTCTGTAGAAATCTGTATAAGGTCCTCCTGCTTTATTTTTTTTCTTTGCAAAAAGAAACGTAGATGGCGTTACAAAATGACTGCGCATGCGCAGTAATAAATATCGGAAAACCCTGCATACGGCCATAAATACGTAATGGAGCAGTATATGGAACTGGAGCTTCCCTGTACTAGTGCTGGTATTGTCAGTCATATTTTCATAAAAATAGCCCATAGATTAGAAGTAGGGAAAAGAAAATTTTGAAGTATCCACTAGTTCTAAAACCTCAGCACAAAATATGATTGGGAAAGTTAGTGTGAACAAATTGCACATTGTCAATATCATACACCATGTGCAGTGGCAACAAAAGGCTCAGTCCATGGCCTATATTTACTTACGCTGTTCCCTCTAGTACTATTGCGCACACTAGAATCCCCAGTGCAAAAGCCGTTGACAAACACAAACATCTTCTGTCCTCTCTAAAGCAGACATATCAGTGGGCTAAACAAACACTAAGCCCCAAGAAGAAATTGTGGGTTCACAAAGAAATGAGATTTATGAAGAGAGTGAAGGGTGCCCAAGCATGATGTGCACGAGTCATACATTTGATTAAGACATTGTACTCCTAGATGAGCCTTCTTCCCCCATTGATGAGACCTCCTCAAATGTCAGCATGAGCAGTAGAAGACGTAATGATGCTGGTGGTGTTGACGTAGCAATAGAGGATACTGTTGTAGAACTTGGAAGTGTGCAGCGGGAGATCGTTATGGATCTGACACTAACGATGATGATGGTGGTGTTGTAGAGCTATAAGTTGATAATGTAGAGGATAAAGTGCTCACTTTCCGTTATGCGCTCTGGCCACCTTGATGAACAATAACAAGCCATCAAGGGGTATATATCAAGCCATGGGATGGGGATTGGGGGAAGTTACTTACTGCAGCACAATTGAGTATAAACTTTCATTTTGAGACCCTTGTACAAATTAGATCGGCTATTTAAGATGCACATCCTCCAGCGTCTACTTGGAGAGAGTATTAGGTGCTGCTGGGAACCTTGAAAGTGTAGGAGGCTAAACCACACAAATGTTGAGAAATTAATGTTAATTAAAATAAACGACTTATTTTATGATGAACGAGTTTGCTGCAAATCACAATCAGGGACTGTCACACGGTGGATTCCAGTAGGGATGAGCTAATATTGTGCAGCAATGATATAAACAACACTGATGAGGGGATGACTTAAACATTAAGGATGATTACCAGTGTAAGCCTTAAGCCCTTTGCTGTAGACAAATAACCCAATATTTTTGATTATTATTTATCTATTCATTTTTTTTATTGTAGTGCTATGAGGGGGCCCAAATAAACCAAGCACTTAAGCCACAGAAGTATGAAGTATGAGTCCCTTTTGCTGAAGTGCTTGGATGTTAAACTGCATGTCCAACATAAGGGTGGTTGGAGTTCCCAAAAACAATTCTGAAGACAGATCTGGAGCAGTATACATTGGTACTAATCCTCCTCCTCACCACAATCACCCCTATTTTCTAAATGTTAAGAATATTATATACTTTAATGACTTATTTTTCAAAGAACTGTTATGATTTTCTTTATCCAACTAAATGTTTAATTATTCAGTATTCAAAATAATTTTTAGTATTTAACACTATAACTACATGTCTAGTTTAATAATAGTTGTTTCATTGTTATAACTTTCCTAATACTAAATGACCTTTTGTTACGTGTAAAAATAAATAAATAAAATGTACTTCTTTTAGACGACTAACCTCACAGCAGGTAAGCTTAACTGCTGGCCTCATGGTATTTTGCTTTCTCACCAGGTATGTCTATTGCTGCTGTGAACCTTCTGTCTACCAGTGAAATCATAATATTTCCTCGTCAAGTAAAAAGGTTACACTCATTCAAATATATTGACAAATTTTACATCATAGCTCTATCTATAATATTTAGTAATAATGTCATCTAGAAAGCGTAAGTCAAACATTTATTTTGAACTATAAAGAAAATTATTTCTTCTTAGAAGGAAGTTCTCTCAAAAGTTGTAAATTCATTTTTTGTATAAAATATATTTATTTGTCTGCTTTAGGAAAAAGGAGTTTAAAAATAAAGAGGAAAAAATATGAATTAATGTGTTGGGGATTTCTGTTTTTATGAAACTGGTTGTCAGTGACTCAGAAAACTTGTGCCATGGGCCAATTTCTTTATAATAAAAGCAATTGGCCAGATCGTTACTACTTTGCATTTTAGTGCTTTTTCACACTGCACTTGCCAACAAATTTGTGCTATCAGACCAGGAAACATTTGGGGCCAGATTTACTAAGCTGCGGGTTTGGAAAAGTGGAGATGTTGCACATAGCAACCAATCATATTCTAACTCTCACTTTCCTAGTACATACTAGAGAATGTCAGCTAGAATCTGATTGGTTGCTATGGGCAACATCTCTACTTTTCCAAACCTGCTGCTTAGTAAATCTGGCCCTTGGACTCATTCCTGAGTTTGCATGCAGGCATTCCCTCTTAGTTAATTTACAGTATAGACTTTACCCCTTGTCAGAAGGTGTTACAAATACATTTCCTCTTAAGTCTAAATAAGTGTCAATGCATTCTGTTTGGATAGCATGTATATGTGTGCATGCGTACAACGCATTATAGCCCAAGATCTAATCCAAGTTTTTAAATAATAATGTATAATCGGCTCTTAGACTCTGCGCCAATCTTATTAGATTTTTTTCTATATAAAATAAAATTTAGGGATGTGTGTCTCCGCAAAGAATGGCTATTTCGAAATGGCCATTCTCTCCAAGCTAGTTCTGAACTGGCTGGGAAATTGAATGCCTTTGCTTCTAAGAGGCAAAGCAATCGATCCATGGAGCTACGTAAAGGTAAGTATAAATCTAACTCCAACCCTTGCCCTAATCCTCCCCTTCCATGACCATAACCTAACCCTCCCTTCCCCACTGCCTGAGCCTAACCCTCCCTTTCCCTGCAGCTTAACCCTTAGACTTCCCTGCCCATAGCCTAACCCCAAGACTCCCTGCAACATGACCTTAAGTCTCTCAACCCTGCAGCCTAAATATACACTCCCCAACCCTTAGGCTGAACCTAACCTTAACCTTCACTTTTCATGACCCTAACCCTAACACAAAAAGTCCCCGGAGAGGTTACTCACCTCTGTTTGTTCCAATGGATTAGATGATTAACTGTGACAGAACAGGATGCAAAACAGGAGTTGCCTAAGGTCCAGTAAGTTAGATTCTGAGGCTACCAAATGGTGAATTTATATATTAACCACAACCTATGTGGATAATACCACGTTAGAGTAATTATATGCATACCATATGATAGTTAAATCCAAGCCTTTTTGGATATCTTTGTCTTTGCATTTTGATCCTTGTACCTTCGTTTTATTCCTCCATCATGGTACCCACAAGAAGAAAATAAATAAAATAAATAAATAAAAAATAGTTTGGAAAGCCACACGACTTGGTCACACACTCTGGACTTCATTAGGGAGGAAAAGTGACATGTGGCATCTGGAACACTAATATGGGGGATCAATTCATGATTCTTTATTGCTCTTTAATTGTGCTTAAATCTTCCCTCATAATAGGGCAGTATATTCCCTCCCCCCCTTAAAATGCTCATGCCCCCTGCACTCCCCGCTGTTGGTAGGAAATCTGGACACTTAAAGGGATAGAGCCATCGGAAGTAAAAGGCATGCACAGATGTTCCCTGACAGGGGACATGTGTAAATCCCTTGTCGGACGGAACTGAGGATCCGGCCCTATATGTTTAACTGTGATCTATCACCTCATCTTGCTAACAATTTTCTAAACACTCCTACTGTTTTTCTACGAAAATAAGACAGGGTCTTATATATTTTTTTTTCTTCAAAAAAGGCACTAGGACCTGGTAGAGTGTTATGTGCAATATGTTATGTATATCTTATAAAGTGGCAAACCCTATACTGTTGTGTCAGATATAATGTATGGAATTGTTGATTCTGGTTGGAAGTCGTGCAAATCCTTATGAATGGGTGGGAGGGTGCTAGATTCATGTTGTGATATGTTTGTTTGTTTGTTTTTTTGTATGTGAAAAATTAATAATTACATTCAATTAAAAAAAAAAGGCACTAGGGCTTATTTTCAGGGTAGGTCCAGAAAACCCTAGGTCTCCCCACTTCAAGGGCTGGCAGAGTTGCAGGACGGCTATTGCCCACAAGAAAGCAATAAAGCAGATTCCAGCTGTGGACCAGTGCTGAGGGTGAGCTCCACACAAGACGCTAAGAGATCTGCTCCACAGCGCTACAGGAGGAGGTATTTTTCAGGTTTAGTTTTCAAATGGAGAGGAGCAGGGAGCACTGAGGGGATAGCTCAGGGTTGGTCCATAGCAGAACGGGATTATACAGCTGCTTTAATGTCCGCTGCAACCAGCTCCTCACTTCTTTCTAACCTCTTCTAACTTCTTTTGGCACCTCTTGGTCCTGAAGGTGAGGGGTTCAGAGGCACAGCACGGGCCATCATGGGCCATCACGTAGGAAGGTCACGCTCCAAGGGATCCACAGTACTTAGCTCTGCAGAGGGTATTTTAGAGGTACAGAGGGTGGAGGGGAGAGAATGAGAAATGTTTTCCCCTGATAACCACTCTATAAAAGACAATTATAATGGTAGTTATCCCAGCTGGAGCTCAGCCAAAGCTCAGCCAAATGGTACTTGACTAGGTCTTATTTTCGGGGTAGGGCTTATATTTCAAGAAATGAGAAAATTCAAGCTAGGGCTTATTTTATGACTAGTTCTTATTTTCAGGGAAAGACGGTATGCGTGGCTCCCTCATTTCATATCCTCTGACATTCCTACCATTATTCTAGAGGATTTCAATATGCCATTAGCAGCGGGTATAGGTTGCCGCCTCTAACAGAACCCGTTTGACATACTTACCCATTCATAATTTTTTTTTTTTAAATGGCGGTATTTCGAAATAGAGACAGCTGAAAATTATCTTCACCTCTAAAAAAGCAATATCACGTCAGCAACTCCCACCGCCACAGAGCTAATGGAAACCATCCACATTGTGTGATGACACATGCCCTTTCAATGTGAATCTGGATTCTCTGGATCAAGAATTCAGCACTGATTGTTTCTTAGTGGCATTTCCAGTGGAGGGTGGGCTTTCACCTGCACACTTATTGTTTCACTAGAAGCATGCCAAAACGCACATCGGAGCAGGGACATTTACTATATTAGTCTCACCATTGTACAGATAGTATAGGGATATCTACATACCCGAAATGATGGAAGCATGGTCATGAGACCATGATAACATTTTATATATAGATGTTTGGCTAGATGTTTTCTTTAGAATAAGGTGCTGTGTCCGACAATCATATCATGAATTAATGTACTGTGGTTACAGATTTACGGACTTCAGTAGAATGAGCAGGAGACTACCTGGTTACCGCAAGACGTCATATGGCTGAGTACTAAGCATATAATTGATTTCATTATAGCCGTGTGTAATGGTTTCTGCACAAGTTGCCTAGTTATTCCAAATAATTTGCTCCTATAAAGAATTACACAAGTGATGTTATGATGGATCATGATGTAAATTTTAACGTTTGACTATTGTTATATGGAAAAGTTGGCTGTCTCCAACATAATTTATACTTCATGATTGTTATATTGTCAAGTTGGTTATTTGTTACATGGTTACATATTGCTTCTATAAATTTTTTATATAGTTAGCTAATGACTAAAATAATACAGTTTTGTAATTTAAATAAGACTGTGTTAATATAGGACTGCAGTGTAAAGTACACCAATTAGAGGTTTGTCTTTCCTAGTATTTCTTAGTTACTGGGGTTTTTGTGGGATCTGTTTACTTCCACATGGCAGCACCCATTTGGTAAATGTTGGTAACCATTGCCGTTCACATTTTGTCTGCTTTTTTTTTTTTTTACATGACTTGCATGTATGTATGAAGCTCGTGCGGCAATGATAAGAAAAAATGCCCATATTCCGTTTAATTGTATATCATATATTTGTCTGAGCAGCAATATTATAATGTATATTGTATTTGTGTAATATTTGTTTGTGATGTTTTTATTTAACACAATTACAGTATTAAAACTCAACAGTGTTTATGTATAATAGATATATTAAACTGAGAAAAATTTATAAAAGGACCATTGCTTATTCACATGTAATTATATAAAAAAAAAGATTCTGTACCACTATTGTTGAGAGAAGGGTTTATATTAAATATGGCTTTTTAACTTAAATTACAGCAGCATATTGAGAGGGTTGTGCAATATACCCTCTAAAATATATAAATAATGTAAAGTGATCCAGCTGTGCTTGTGTTTAGGTAAAAACAAATGTTGAAGCTACAATTCATCTGACATAAAAACATTTATTAATACAACAATATCATACAATGTAAAAGATACATAAATAAATATAATGAAATATAATTGATATATTGTCATAGAAAGCTGCATGGAATACTACAATAGTCATTGTCATATATGACCTAAATATGTTGTGAATGTGACCTTTCATTATAGTAGGTATATGTACCTCTCTGATTCTTTAATACTGAGTTAAAGCAATCATTCAATTCTGCCTGCTGGGCTTGGAAATTTACTGTGCCAATAAAAACATTGTCTGCTACATATAACCATGGCCAAAATTGAGGAGAGGTAAGGCCTGAAGAATCTGTTCCAGCTCTCTGACGTACTTTTTCCACTGGGCCTCTGAATTGAGCTAAGGAGTGGTACGTATAACATTTCATATTCTCTCAGGAGAACTAGAAAAAAATAGTAAAAAGGATATAATGGACAAACAAGATGACAGAGCTGACACCGTCGGCTACTGTTCTGACGTAGACTCAACTCACCCTTCCCTTTCTGACTAGTTCATCTCACTACAGTGATTTAGTTTTATTCATAAACCCATTCTCTTTATGCCACTGACTGATAATATGCTTGATAAAGGACTCATTAAGTGAGATTAACGTCAGCAACATACCTTGCAAATTTTTTTTTTTGTTAATTCAGTATAATGCTGTTATGTGACGAGCCTGAATCAATTAAGAGAAAGAGGTAAGAGGATCTTACAGTTCTTGCAATCCTCCCACTCAGTGATTTCTGGTATTAGTGTAAATATGGCCAGTGTAAGTGAAGTGCTATATTGCGTCATTGAAAGAATTCATTGATTAATACAAAACGCATGTTGTTACTGTAGATCACTTGTCTTACCTTAACAGCTTCACAATATGCCACTTTATCAATCTATGATCATTCACAAAATGACTGCCTCAGTTTGTTACTTATTTTTTTAATTAGCAGGGGCAGTGCATAGCAATTTGTATGATTCTGCTTTTCAGCATTACCACATCTCTCTCTCTCTTGCTCGCTCACTCTCACGCTCTCCCTCTCTCTCTCTTGCTCGCTCGCTGTCACGCTCTCTCTCTCTCTCTCTCTCTCTCTCTTGCTCGCTCACTCTCACGCTCTCTCTCTCTCTCTCTTGCGCAGGTTACTGTTGGCAACAAATATTAGCATTTTCTAAATGGTCCAATAAATATAAACCATAGGTTTTTGCTTTTTTTAATGTGTAAAACTATATAAATTTTTTTAAAATAAAATGTAATCTTTTATGTGTGAGAAATAAAATGTAATATTCTTTTATGTGTGAGAAATAAAATAAGAGAATCATAAATTTACATAAAAAATGCTGGGTTTTAAATGTAAATGTTTTATACTAATTCCTAACATTATCAAAGTTACAAAGATCATGTAATACTGTTTACCAGAGCAATAGTATACTGGGAAACATAAGAAAAGATACAGAGATTGGAAAGGGTCTTTACTAAGTGATATGCAAAATTATTCATTAGTGTGCAACATTTCAATTTTATGGTTGATTGTGTGAAGCAACTATTGTGTAAAGATCCAAACTTCTGAATAACCACCATTGTCGTGTTGGAAATTTTATGGTTGGGTGTGGCTATCAGAAGTCTAGCGCAAGAAGAGGGATTAGTGGGGCGATTGTACATGTCTGAATTTGTACTCATAAGGACTGATTCAATTAGCTTCGCATTTGCGTTATTTGCAGTGAAAAGCTAATCCCGCAAATTTATATTTGTGGACTTTTATGCACACCCCATATAGATGCGCATAAAAATCCGTGAATTTTGCCTACCATAATAGACGGGACAAGCGCACCGTAAATGTATTCCCGTTTTTCCTCTACAATTTAGGAATCAAAAAATGTATGTTTATCAATACAAAACTTACTTGTATATGTTTATCATAATGTTGCAATTTCTTGGCTCTGTTACAACAGATGTCTAATGTTGCAATTTCTTGGCTCTGTTACAACAGATGTCAATAAACATAGTAAATGGTTAGAATGTTATAAAGGATAAAAGATAAGAATGTGGTGTTTCAGGACACCGATTCTTATTTAAAGGAGACCTATCATGATATTTTTTTTAACACTTTCCAACAAAGTTCATAAAAATTTTCCCCACAATATAATTTCGCACAAATGACTTTGATGCTGTTTTCTACTTTCTGAAACCACTGCGAGATCAGACACTGGACCCGATCCAAAGTTTGCGCAGAAGCACAATTGAAAATTAATTTCTCCAATCCAGAGTTCCGGCAGCAGCAACTCTGTCTGGGTAGTATTGAAAATGAGCAGCTTTTCAAAAAGATGTTTTTAGGCAGATAAGCTGAGATGTAATGCAGCAGCCTAAAGTAGGCAGCAATATTGCTCTAATATCCAGCGCATTCTAAGACCTAAGATTCTAGAAGCAATATTTGGTCTACTGGGTAATAGTGCCCAGATGTGGAGTCTTTTAGAAGAATGTGCCTGCGCTTTATGACAATCTTTTCTAAACATCTGAAATTGCTGCTGCAGCCTCCCTCCACTAACTGGGCCATATAGGTTCATAGGGGCGTATTCAAACCTAAGAGTGAGTTGGTGCGGACAGATCCATCCCTCACTCACCGATCCTGCCCCTAACCCCCCCTCCCCTTTTTAGGTACCTTATGGTACTTACGAGTGCTACCTTATCTAACCGTGCATAGTTTCATTCCTAAGAAGGAAACTAGGCATGGACATTGCCTCTCTCCACCCTCCCCGTCTAATCTAAATCCCTCCCCACTCCCACTTCTGCCTAAAGACTCCCCAAGGCGGCATAACGCCGTCTATTTCTAACTAAACTACTCCGTGCGGTGTTTAAAGACCGCACGGAGACAGTTTACGTACCTAACTGGTAAGTAGATTGCGTAAATGATTTCGTAAAAAGATTTTTAGGTGTGAATAGGCCCATAGTCCTATGAACCCCCTACATGTGTCACTGCCGCTGTCTTGTTTATTTATTATTTGTTTGCTTACTTATTTGCTGTGTCCATTAGTTATGCTTCAAACCATGTACTACATAACCATCTGTTTATCTGTTATATCGCGGTGTGTGACTCACTGTGATTATTTACTTTGTGTCATAATCTGTTTTACAAATAGCCAGTTAAACAATGAATTAACTCATTTTCTCCTTGCTGCCAATGCACCTGAGCCTTCTTACTCCTGCTCACTCCACAAATCCATCCAAACTCCAGACCTTCAATATCCCTGACAAAACCCATGTAAAGGGTGAAACGCGTTTGTAACATTTTACTTTGCTGACTGGCAGACGCTATAACCGGCAGGGACCCAGGGAGCTGCAACTTAATTTATAGGGACACTGACCAATAGAAGCTGGGAAGGAGGCCCTGCCTCCAGCAAGAAAGCGCCAAGCAAGGTAACCCTAAAAGCGCCGCAGCGCCGGACTGGTTACCTAGTAACCAGTCCAAACAGAACGGGGATGTCGGCAGCCAGTGTGCGCTAAGCGCACATGGCTAATCTGCATGTCGTCACGCCCCCGTGACGACATGCCTGTGGGAGGAGTGGACGCCAGTGCCTGAAGACGCGAGGGAGCCAGAGGAAGCCGGGAACTGCCGACAGCTGCGGAGGGAGACGGAGGGCGCGTGCGACCGCCGCGCATAACAGGTAGTAGATGAAAGTGTATATATGATAGTGAGAATTTAACCCATGACCATCAATATAAATAGAGATTCTATTTTTATTTTTTTATATTAATGTGAATGCAGCTTAATACACTCACGATATAGGAAACTGACACCCAAATAGCTATCCTTTAAGATATTTTGGAGGTGGGCAGCTGAGGTCAGGAGTTGGGCGCGATATATGTGCTTTTAAACTATTGTCTCTTAATGCACAATGTGTCACGGAATGACCAGGGTTATCTTGGGCATGTAGAATGTTTAGATCTAAGCAGTTTCGGGTATACTTTGTTCATGAGCTAGGTGGGTACAGCCAGAGGCATATCTACCCCTTGGCCAAAATGGCATCCTCCAGGGGTGCCAGCCAAAGGGGGGCACCGCCCAGCGATGCCACCCATGGCTAAAAGATAGTGTTGCCTAGTGCAGTGCTGGTCTGGAGGCAGACTGTGGCTGGATGCTTTTAAAATTAGGGATGGCTGGTTGCTAGGATTCCCGTGGTCACAGGTTTCTCATTTCCCTTGCAAGTCTTGCAAGTCTTGCCACTAAGGGTCTTCAATTCTAACCACAGTCCTGCTCGGAGGACACAGGTAAGGTAAGAAAACTTGGAGGGGGTGCTGGGCGGGGCTGTTTGCATATTATGGGAACACTGGGGGAGGCTGGAGGCACATGATGATGGAAGTACTGGGGGGGGGG
>WWET01003539.1:121977-143430 GCA_011038615.1 Limnodynastes dumerilii | reverse complement strand
ATTCAGAGTGGGCTATAGGATGCACGGAAGTGCATCCTTGAATAGCCCGTAGTCTAATGAGCATTGCACATTCTCGGAACTCTGAATCAGGTCCCTCAACCTTCAGTTTCCCTGACAAAGGCAAGTCAGATGCTTGGTTGCATAGGAAGAGGAATTAATTGTAGAAAGGGAGAAGTAGTAATGTCCCTTTTATGGGTCATTGGTATGATCTCACCTAAAATATAGTGCTTATTTCTGGAGGTCAGGGTCAGTGTTGCAACATGCACCTTTTTCATAGGTGTAATTGCAAATTTCCATTGCACTGCACATGTGAAGTACAGGCATGAGCAATCACAAACTGTGATCTATCTGTGTATTCATCCATGTGCCAGGCACTAATGAAGTGTATTATATTTTAATTAGAATCTGGACTTTTTAGCGTAGCTTCTAATGAATAAACAACCAGTGGTTTTGTTTATGTTGTGTCAAGAAATCCTGCATCATTTCAGGCCTATAGCACTGCTTAAACAAAGTCCTACAGACCTGCCACACACCTGAGAGACATTAATTAGTCTAATAAAAAAATGAAAACAAGTTTAAGCCCCACTGTAAACACCGCACTAAGATAGTAGTGATGTGAGATTACCTGATCTGATTCGGGTTCTTCTTTCCGTTTATGGAGAGGTGAGAGTGGTGGGAAAAACTTGTGAGCCAGGACACCAGCAAAGAGCTTATAAAACAAAGATTTAATAGAGTATCGGCAGGGTCTTAGAACAAGTGAGAAAAAAAGTAAATCTTCACTAGACTTGCGTATAAAATGAACAATTGGTGAAAGTTGAATTCGAATAGTTACACAAATCTGTACAATTTACCAATAAATACAATGCACCAATTAATATGATGCACAAAGTAATACAGTATACTATAAGTTAAATTCCACATATGAAAACACAATAAATAAGTCAAATTTAAATAATTAGACCAATCGGTATAATATACCAATTGACATAATGTACCAATTAATACAATGCACAAATTATTACAGTATACTATGAGATAAATTCTACTTATGAAACTCACAATAAATAAATCGAATTTAAATAATTAGACTAATCGGTATAATATACCAATCAATACGATGAGATAAATAACCAGAGTAGAAGGTGCAGTATGTGGTTGCGGCCATGTTGGAGCTCTTATAATTACCAAAAAGGCATAATAAGATTATTTTGTAATCCAAGTCGGTTACCACTGATAATTTCTTGACAGCTAGGAAAACTGGTAGGGGCCCGCAAGAAAGCTTTTCCTGAGGTAAGGTTTTGCTCCAGTACTTTGCGATGACAAAATTTATATTTTAAATGCTGATTGTGACAGGATTCCTATCTTTAATGTTAATTGTGACAGGATTTCTGACAGGACTTGTGACAGGATTTATGCTTCCCTACTTGTCAGCTGCTCATCTGACCCCTGCAGTCTATCACCTCACCATCACTCTGAGTACTGACTGCAGTAAACGTTTCTCACAGGCTACTTCTATGAAGATGGAAATCTTTTTCTCCGTATTCTTGCTCATGCTGAACACTAACTGCCTGTTGGAGGCGTATCTACCCCTTGGGCAGGATGGCACCCACCAGGGGCGCCAACCAAAGGGGGTGCTGCCCGGCGATGCCACACGTGGCTAAGAGATAATGTCGCCTAGTGCAGCGCTGTTCTGGAGTCAGACTGCAGCTGGATGCTTTTAAAATAAGGGCTGACTGGTTGATAATATACCCGCGGTCACAGGCTTCTCTTCATTTCCCTTGCAAGTCTCGGCAACCGCGAGACTTCATACCCCTGGAAGGTCTCAGCCACTTTCAATTGACTTCAATTCTATCCGCAGTCCCGCTTGGAGGACACAGGTAAGGTAAGAAAACCTGGAGGCACATGATGGGAGAACTGGGAGTAAATGGGTAATAGAGGGGGTGGGGGCGCCAGACACACAGAAACACACTGCTCTCCATCCCGGGCTATTCTCTCAGCTGACCCATGCCAAACACAGAGCACTAGCTCCTCCCATCACAGCTGGATTGGTTGAAGGAATAACCAAGGCTAGATGGTCTGATATGCCTAACATTACCATGGAAACTTTAAGTCATAGTCAGAATGCAGCTCTCCAAGCTGGAAAGTTGGTCACATTACCAGACATTACTAGCATCGTAAAATGTCTTGGTGCAAAAACAATTTGTGACAGAGCACTGGAGTGTGCAAGAAAATACAGAATCATATCTAGAGATATCACATTACTACATACACTATAGTATGTCAGTGGGACAGACTGACATAGAGGAAGATGGTAATAGCCTGTGCTGCAATAAGGAAGCAGGTGGGGATGGTGAATGTGTCACAACAAATTCAATAGTACTTATGCACTGACACAAGCTCTGGTCCATTGTGTAATGTGCTCTACTATTGCTATTAGATGTGTGCCTTCAAAATTAAACTACTATTTTAATGTATGAAAGAAGTAACTTATATATCACCTAAAAAATATCAGAACAGGACTTGTTACAGCCTATATAACCAATGCAATTCTATAAAGTAAAATTTATATTATTTTCAAATGTACATTTAAATGTCCTGCTTTCACAGAGAATGTTAATGGATGTGTTAGCAGTCAGATAGTATGACCATATTATCAGTGGTGTCATTTTTACATATGTTTTGTTTGACAATACCATCATATTAAGTAGCTATAACTCCCAAGCTCCTAAGACATACCTTACAACTACCCCCTATTCTAGCAGTACAGTCCTGATTTCGCTTGACTGTCCAGACTGTCTTCCAGTTTGTCCCGATAAGTGGGCTACACTGGAGGCGACATGACAATGGGGGTGAAACAGGAGCAGAGCTTTGGCAGGATGGAGGCGGTGCTTATTTTTGGGCTCCAAAATGTTGGGTGGTATACTAATATACCCCACATGTATTACATGCATCGGAAACCCCACTTTGAAAATCCTGCATATGCCATTGTATCTACATTTTTATTTACACTTTTTATTTTACATTTTTTCATTATTCTTAAAATATTTATTATCATAAAGCATGTGACCCAACTAAACCCTCTTCATGTATTCCGATCCAGACTCTTCACTTCTATAGCCATTTGCAATGTGCTGGTGTTAAGGTCTTTTAATTGGAAGTCTGTCTGTCTGAGTGGAGTGGTTAACATTGGGAGCACATGGATGCATATATACGAGTATTGTGGACTTACGATTGCATGATACCTTTGCATATCTGTGGCTCCAGCTCAGTGTCAGCATAGAAGAAAAGTAAAAAATGCCTGTAAAAAATACAGCTTTAGGTAACTTTGTTTTGTCTAAGGTTTTTTTTTCTTCTTCTTATTATGCTTGGTAATTGTCACGGCTTGAGGACTTTGTGAATCCGTGTCGGGTGCCAAGGGAGTAATTGGACGAGCTGGTGCAAATTGGAAACAAGCGGGTTTAATATAACTTTGACGCATGAAACATAAAGTGATACTCAATAGTGCAATGGGGAAGAAATGTCCAATAGAATAACCAGGAACGCAGGAATACTCCAGGAACACAGGCAGCCAGGCACCTTGGAAGACCAAGTTGTTCTGGTAATGAAGGTAAGTGCTGCAGCGTTTAAATAGTGCGCTTTGCGCGCTGATTGGTTGGAGGACCGTACCAGGTAAGCACTCATTGGTAGTTCAGAGTCATGTGGGCAGAGCAAAATGGCGGCGCCCATCGTCCGGAGCTCTGCAGCGCTTTGGCGCCGAGATTCCACGTGGGACGCCGGAGGGAGAAGACCGGAGCTGCAGGCGGTGAGTAGTGGAGACTGTTACTGTGTCAGTGACAGTCTCCGTGAAGCTGGTCTGCCGGAAAAGCGCCGCGGCTGGAGCGGGTGAGTGCGGTGTCTCACACTGCGGTGTGTGACAGTAATGTTATTATTGCTGATAACATTCCAATTCTTAGGGACAGATTTACTAAGCTGCATGTTTGGAAAAGTGGAGGTGCAAGTCACCGCAGCAAATGGGCTCTTTTAGAAGTAGAGGTATCCAAAAGCTGGAGTTTTAGGGTTTGGCAGCGGGGAAGGGATGGTTAGGACATGCTGCAGGGAAGGGAGGGTTAGGACAGGGTGCGGGGAAGGGAGTCTTACGGACAGATTTACTAAGCTGCGGGTTTGGAAAAGTACAGATGTTGCCCATAGCAGCCAATCAGATTCTAGCTGA
Organism: Limnodynastes dumerilii; assembly: GCA_011038615.1. Lineage (NCBI taxonomy): Eukaryota > Metazoa > Chordata > Amphibia > Anura > Limnodynastidae > Limnodynastes > Limnodynastes dumerilii. The sequence goes on along the minus strand of WWET01003539.1, from coordinate 139,220 downwards.
CATTTTCTAGTTTGTAATAGGAAAGTGAGAGCTAGAATCTGATTGGTTCCTATGGGCAACATCTCCACTTTTCCAAACCTGTAACTTAGTAAATCTGGCCCTTAGTGTTTGTTCATTCTTATCAATTGTTTATGTAAGATTTATATCCTTTTCCCTTTTGAACTTACTGTTTGTTTTTTGTTATGTCTTTTGTTGCATGACTGTGCTTCATCTCATCATCTTGACAAAATTATTTCTCAGATTATGGTTTTGTTTACTATAGTCTGTAAAACTGGTTCTCCCGGCTTGCCTGTAATGAGGTTCCATCATGGATCATTGTTCTGTGGTTATTAAATCATTTATTTATTTTTAATCGTTTTTTATTAACAGTACACTGTGCAAAATTACAGATCAGACATACATGTTACAATATCATAGCTTAGAAAAGAACAATGGGCCGGATCTAGAACTACGTCCGTCTTCCATAGACGGACGTAATTTAATGAACAATAGCTACTGCGCATGCGTAGTAGCTATTGTACGTAATCTGCGTATCGTTTCGATACGTAGATTGCGTATATGCGGTCTAAAAAATATCCGGCCCAATGTCATACATTTACATGTAACCATCGGATTTATTTTCAAAATTATTTACTACCACTCTAAAGCTAGAATAGAGAGCTTATCTTTCCATCAAGCAAGTTCACTTATATCACTTTAATTAGAGAAATTGATAGAGATCCACCAAGCTGGTTTGACTAATGTTATTATGTAATTGCTGTTTAACTGCCATAGGAAAGGTCTTAATATATGATTCCCATATATTGAAAAAATTCTCAGTGAGCCTTTCTTTAGACAGGATTGCATCTTTCCAATCAATAAGTGCAGCAGCGCAAAAAACTATCTTGCACCTATGGCTTCACCCAACGGCGCCTCCCCTCCTATATGTTTCAGGAAAAATGATCCCAAATCAGTATTTTGAATCTTAAGGCTGTGTTATGTCTAGATTTCTTTAGTTAATGCTGCTCTTTTTTTTGAATGGGTTAGCAATGGAAGAGAAATAAATCATAGGAAAAACAAACCTCCCTAAACTTTTCTAATTAATCAGAATCAGAATAGCCATGTCGTTCTTAAAAGAAAAAAAAACAAATAAATATAAATCTAAATGCATACTGCAAAATTGTTATTCTGAGTGAAACGGGTTCTCAGCCAGTGGTACTAGTACCACTGTTAGGTGGTGCTCAGGGCAACTGGGCAAGGTTGTAAGGTGGCACAATACCAAATAGCCAAGGACATAAATAAATGAGGATAAATAGCATATGTAGAAAATGAACCGCAAAATATGGAAGGAACAACATAAAAAACTCAATCTATTTATGTTGTGGGTATGTGTCTACATGATATGTAAAGTGGTACCTGATATGTTTCCTTAGTAGGTATATGGTACTGGAGTAGATGGATATTTTGAAACATTAATTGGATGACGTAAACAAGTGTAAAACAAGTCAAGGAAGATTTCTCTTAAAATGTAACTTAGCTGACTACGCATTATACAATACAGGGCCGATCAGACACATATCAATTGATTGACTCAGTTATCAAATACAGGGTTGGATGCTGAATTAAGAAAATTAAGCTGACTGCTATACGCTATGTATGTAAGTCAGCTGTGAATTGGTACTGCGCATGCACAGCACAACTCTTCCTGCATCGGAACACAGTCGCAGACGTAGAGAGCTCCAATAATTGCACAGTATGTATGCACTATGCAATATCCATTGTGGCCAGAGTGTTACAACATATGCCAGAGATTTCGTCTTTAGTGTTACTAAATGTAGGACCTGATTCACACTTAAGAAAGAATGTAGGAATGTTCCTAAATTTATGCACGCAAAGATAAGTAAGAATGATTTACAGATCCTAAAGAAAACTGCTAACCGCACTCCTAGCTTCTTAGGAGTTTTATCTCTAGGTGCTTATATTTAGGAACAGATTTGTTTCCCAACTATGAATCGTGCGTATATTTAGAATTTAATATCCTCAAGATTCACAGCTAAGCAAAGAAACACATTAATTGATTAAGTTAAGAAGCAGATTGATTTTGTTAGGCTTTCTTTGTTTGTAGAATTTTTTTTGACAATTATTAAAATCGTAAATACGTAAATTGAAGAATTAAGAGAGGACCATTCGGATTTCAAAGCTGTTATAACATAAACATCAAAACAATAAATCTCTACATAAATAAGACCTAAACAAATTTGTATCAAGGTCTCACGCAAACAATGCAAACATGCTGCAAGTTAAATAAAAAAATAATGTTTAAAAAATGTTTACAGCAAACAATGAAATCATGCACAAACTACAAATAAATGTAAATAACAAGTACTTTTCAAATTTAAAGTCAAACACAAAATGGTGACATAAAAGCAGTTTAAAAAGAAAAGCCTTTAACTGTTTCAATCAAAGTGAACACATGTATTCCTTATAATCACACAGCAGCTGTGTGCTGAACAAACAGAAAAGCATAAGGCTTTGGCTCTCTGTTAACCATGTGGATGTAAACTTAAAAATGGTAGGGGGCATTCTTATCTTTTCCTGTGCGTATGTTACTCTTAGCAAGCCCTTCTTAACTGTGAATCATTCTTAAGTCTTGAGGAACCCTCATACTGTACATTAGTAGCCTGAATGCTGCTCATTGGCATTAAGAGTCTTGCCCCTCTAGCCACGCATTTGTAAGTCATTACATTCTCAAGCATGAATCATTTCTAAGTAGCCGTTCTTATCTGTGAATCATTCTTACATAGTTTAAGTGCGTAGCTTTGAGTTCTGGGCATGCTCAGTTTAACTGTTCTTAAATATATGCACTTAAATCCTCTTCTTACTTCGTTGTGAATCAGGTCCGTAATTACTATTAACAGCATGTCCAGTGCGTATTTCTCTGGCATTGACTAAAGCGCTGTGTTATATATAATTATTTAGGACTCAATCCAGACTTTCAATTCAATGCCAGATCCCCACTGTGTTAAGACTCCTGTGTAGAGAGTAGGCTACTTCTTCCAAACAGTTCTTACATAAAATGGGGATGATTTTGCAGTCTGAATAGGTTAAGGACTTATTTTATAATTTTAATATATCCCCCTCTTGCATAGGCAACACATCCTGCCCTATCCAGCTCTACTGTTGAAAGGACTTCCCATATGGAAGTCTGGATTCTGTGATTCTAGGTAAAACACTGAGCATACGTGTGACCTTTCCATAATAAAACACTTAATTGCGGAAGTCTGGATCAGTCTGATATCAGTTCCTGTACCAGTGAAACTTATTATCTAGATCCCATATATCAAAACATTTCTAGTATCTTTTTGCTCTTAATATATCCACTTAGAGTAAATATCCCCTCAGTGGTCTGTAGAGTAGGTAAGGTAAACTATAAAAACTTTCTTTGAAAAATGCCACCCTCCTTTAGCCATTCACAACCCTTGATACATTTGCAAGCTGCTACCATGTCCCCCTCTCCTTTTTCTGCTCCAAGCTATACATGTTTAGTTCCTCTAGCCTTTCTTGGTATGATTTGTGTTACAGGCCATGTACCATGTTGCTCTTCTTTGCACAGTCTCTAATGTATTTATGTCTTTCTGGAGATATGGCCTCCAGAACTGAACACAGTATTCTAGTGGATGGGGGAAGGGGGGGTTGAATTTTCTCCATGACTTCCCCCTCTCAAACTGGTGCATGTGCAGTGCAGTTGACAATTTTAAGACCGCATTTGACACTCATTCAGCTGATGGCAAAGTATTTATAAGCAGCGTTAATCAATCATAGACTGAGTGCCAAGCGATGTCTTAAGCTGCCAGACTCTGCAAGTTTAGAGTTCTATTGTGTGGTGTTAATGCATTATTGCATAGTATTTGTTGACACTCCCTTACTGTTTAAGTGAGCTGGGTTCTTCAGTGTCTGTCCCTTACCCCTGTGGAAGCTAGGAGGCGGGCTTTACTAGAAGCAGAGGTGTGTAATGGCTAAATAAAGAAGCTCATTGTTATATTATGGTTCCAGTGTCCTTTTCTCAATAGAACCCAAGCAAAACATGGTGTCAGAAGTGCTTTACAAGAACTATAAGGCTTAAAGTGCCCAGAGATCAGGCAGAAGTCATTATACCTGTGAAAAGTGAGTAAAAGTCTCCTTAAAGAAAAACGAGCTTTCTCTTATCTAATCACTGTGTACAACATGGATAAGATATCTCTTCCAAGTGGCATGCAAATGTCTGGTAATCTGTCAGAGAACTGGAAAATGTTTAAACAAAGGTTTAATATCTACCTCACTGCAAGTGGTGCAGAGCAGGAGGAAGAGAAAACAAAGGCATCCATTTCCCTTCATGTGATAATGCTGGACATTTATAATAGTTTTCAGTTTGCTGATGGTCAGAACATGGTCTTAGCTTCTATAATGCAAAAGATTGAAGAATACTTTGTACCAGGATTCACTGATAAGAGATCGCATTGTTTGTAGAATACCAGATAATGGGCGCAGAGAGAGATTGTTACTGCTGGACAAAGCAGTAAATATTTGCAGAGCTGCAGAAACTACTAGATTTCAGGCACAGGAACTGCAGAAAGATGGCACTGTACATGTGGTGAGCAAAACAGAACCAGTTAAAACACAGTTTTCTAAAGTAAAACAGCACAAAATGCAGTCTCAGAAAATGTGCAGCAGATGTGAAACCAGCCACGGTCCAAGACATTGCCCAGCTTATGGTAAATCTTGCATCAAAAGTGGTAGGAAGAATCACTTTGCTAAATTCTGTAAAACACAACAAAATGCAAATAAAGTGCATACTGTGAAACAGGAAGAGTTTGAAGAGGTGTTTGTAGATTCCATTGACATTTTCTCTGAAGATAGAAAGGAATGGATTTTACCTTTAACTGTGAACGAGACTGTTATTTCATTTAAGCTTGATACAGGTGTGCAAGTAAACTTGATATCTATGCTTTAGAGATACTTTGAGATGAAAACCTAAAATTCATCCAGCAAAGTTGAAAGTGACAGGCTATACTGGGGAGAACATTCCAGTAAAAGGTACTTGTACAGTCACTCTGAAATATAAAGGTAAACAGTTCAAAGTATCTCTACTTATTGTGGAATGTGCAGAAACTAAACTTAATAAAGAAAGTCTTTATGGTGACATCACAAGTAGATGAGTGCAAGTCAGAGTTTACTAAATACAGCGATGTGTTTGAAGGTTTAGGATGTTTGCCTGGAGAGCACAAGATAAACCTAAAAGAACAAGTTACTCCTGTGATTTGATCAAATATGTGTAACGAAAATTTCTGTGTTTTATTTTACAGATAGAACAGTAGAGTTTGTTACTGGTTTATGTGGAAACTTTAGGACTGGACTTTAAGCTAGTTGCATGGATACAATCTTGGTTACAGGATAGACAACAGAGGGTTGTAGTAAATGGAATCTCTTCTGGGGATGGTAAGGTAACCAGTGGAGTACCCCAGGGTTCTGTACTTGGACCAGTGCTATTTAATATCTTTATAGGTGATATTGCCTGTGGTATTGAGGGGAAAATATGCCTTTTTGCAGATGACACCAAGATATGTAACCGGGTAGACACGCCAGGTGGGAGAGCTGTTTCACAGCAGCCATTTTGGAGACTTTAAGGGGTGTCTCCTAGGTAAGTTGGCTCTCAATTTATAAACATATATATGGGACCCAACATTGGGACTCTCAATTTTAGAGTTAGGACCACCATATACAGAAAGGCCTTGACGGTGGCTGGTGGCTTATCCCATATTTGATCAAATATGTGTAACAAACATTTCTGTGTTTTATTTTACAGATAGAACAGTAGAGTTTGTTACTGGTTTATGGCAGTGTGCTGGGGCTATTTTTTCCTTTTGTTTCTGTGGCAAGCAGATTAACCCTTGCCTTTCACGCACCTGTTTAACATATATCTATAAATTGATTGAGCAACTTCCTTTCTGTTTTTATCCTGTGATACATCCCTGTAGAAAAGTCCCATTTCCAATGAGAGAGAGATTAAAAAATGAACTAAACTGCATGGAAGCTCTAGGTGTAATAAAGAAAATTGATGAACCTACAGATTGGGTAAGCTCATTGGTAATAGTGGAAAAGAAAAATGGACAACTCAGAATATGTCTGGATCCAAGAGATTTAAATAAATCCATTAAAAGAAAGCATTTCAAGCTTCCAACCAGAGATGAAATCATGTCGCAGTTTGCTGGAGAAAAATGGTTCAGTAAGTTAGATGCATCATCAGGGTTTTGGCAAATGAAGCTAGATGAAGAAAGCTCAAAGCTGTGTACATTTAATACGCTAGAAGGTCGATACAGATTTCTGAGGTTGCCATATGGAATATTGTCTGCTCCTGAAGTGTACCACAAAAGAATACACATGATATTTGAACACATCCAAGGTGTTGAAACAATGATGGATGACATCATCATCTGGGGTTCTACAAAAGAAGAACATGACGCCAGAGTGAAACAAGTGATGGAACTTAGGAGTTAGGAGTGTAAATGTAAAGCTCAACAAAGAAAAATGTGAGTTTGGAGTAAAAACACTTACTTTTATGGGAGATGTTGTCTCAGATCAAGGTATAAAACCTGACCCAAAGAAAATTTCAGCCATTGTGAATATGGCGTGTCCCAAAGACAAAGATGACATGAGAAGATTCTTGGCAGTAGGGAAATTTATTTCTAACCTTTCAGAACAGCCAGCCCCTTTGAGATGGTTGTTAGACAAAGATAATGAATGGATGTGGTCACATGAACAAGAAAAAAGTTGGACAAAACTAAAACAGGCTATTACAGAACAACCAGTGTTAAGATTCTTTGATTCTGAAAAAAGAATAAGGATATCAGCAGATGCTTCACAGTTTGGAATAGGTTCCGTGTTGTTGCAAGAACATAATGGGACATGGCAACCTGTTACATATGCATCCAGAGCATTGACAAGTGCTGAAACAAGGTATGCCCAAATAGAGAAAGAGCTACTCACAATTACATATGCTTGTGAAAGATTTCATCAGTATGTCTATGGTCAAGCATTTACAGTGGAAACAGACCACAAGCCCTTGTCCATTATGTCCAAATCGTTACAGGACTGTCCATTGAGAATTCAATGGATGCTGATCCGATTGCAGAAATATGATGTACAATTGCTGTACTGCCCTGGCAAATATATGTATATTGCTGACACACTTTCTCGTGCAGTGGACAAAAGTGAAATTTCTGTTAGCCAGATGGACAGTGAAATAGAAACATATGTTAATATGATCGTGGCTTCTCTTCCAGTGTCTCTTGCAAGACTTGAACAGATTAAAAAGGAAACAGAGTCAGATGAAATAATGCAAATGCTGAAAGGAGTAATTCTAAAAGGATGGCCAGCAGAGAAAAATGCCTGCCCTACATGTATTCATGATTATTGGATGCACCGCAGTGACCTTACAGTAGTCAATGACATCATTTACAAAGGAAATAGATTGGTCATACCTGCAAGAATGAGAAAAGACATGCTGTGCAAAATCCATGAAGGCCACCTAGGTGAAGAGAAATGTAAAAGAAGGGCAAGAGAGGTGATGTACTGGCCAAGATTGAACCAAGATATAGCTCAAACTACCGCTACATGTGAATTGTGTCTGACATATAGGCCAAACCAACAAGTTGAACCACTGAATCCTTATGAAGTTCCAAAGAGACCATACCAGAAGGTAGGGGCAGATTTATTTGAATGTAACGGAAAGACGTACATAGTCATTACTGATTATTTTTCTATTTACCCTGAGGTCAAAACTTTGCAAACCACAACAAGTAAAGCTGTAATAAATTGCATGAAGTCAGTCTTTGCTAGACATGGCATTCCCATGGAAGTATTTACAGACAATGGTCCTCAGTTTTCCAGTGCTGAATTTAAAAAATTTGCTGCTGATTGGGAGTTTGTTCATACTACATCAAGTCCCAATTATCCCAGATCAAATGGATTTGTAGAAAGTTCAGTAAAAACTGTAAAGAACCTCATGAAAAAAGCACATGATGGTAACACACAGATACTGACCAGCTTTACTATCGCACTGTTATTTAGACTTGGGATAGGAAATATCACCTCTCAACTCTAATACTGTTTGCAACAGATAAAATATGACTCCCCTGCAATCAACATGGTTTAGCCCAGGAGTAACTAAGTTCATGCACTTAACTATGTCTGGATCCAGCCCAATGGTCCTCAGTTTTCCAGCGCTGAATTTAAACAATTTGCTGCTGAATGGGAGTTTGTTCATACTACATCAAATCCCAATTATCCCAGATCAAATGGATTGACAGAAAGTTCAGTAAAAACTGTAAAGAACCTCATGAAAAAAGCACATGATGGTAAAGCAGATTTCTACAAAAGTATTTTAATTTACCGAAGTTCACCTTTGCAGAATGTACTTTCTCCTGCACAAATGCTGATGAGTTAGAGCAAATCTTCCTATACATGATAAACTGCTCAATACGCATGACTCCGTATTAGTCAAACGTGGCAAAGAACATCAGAAAGTGAAACAAAAATTGTTCTGTGACAAAAAGGCAAAGTGTTTGTCTGCTCTTAGGCCACGAAACCAAGTCCATATCAGGGATCATGAGAAAGGTATGTGGAGACTGAAAGGCACCGTGCAAACAGAAATAGCACCAAGATCTTATATAGTATGGACAGAGCATGGAACTGAAATTAGAAGAAATCGGAAGGATTTAAGTCTTCAACCAAGTTTTCAGGATGACAACATGCTGGAAAGATCTAATTCAGACATTGATGTTAAAATGGATTGCTAAGAACATATTGTGTCTCAGGAAAGTTCCAACATGGTTGGTGAAACAAAGACTGACTATGGAAGACCAAAAAGAGTTATTCGTAAACCTAAGAGACTCATTGAAACTTGTTAAAGTTACATAACATTTGTATGTTATATTGTAGCACTGAAGTAGATAAGGCTTATTTCAAAGAAAGGAGGATGAGGTGTTAATGCATTATTGCATAGTATTTGTTGACACTCCCTTACTGTTTAAGTGAGATGGATTCTTCAGTGTCTGTCCCTTACCCCTGTGGAAGCTAGGAGGCGGGCTTTACTAGAAGCAAAGGCGTGTAATGGCTGAATAAAGATGCTCATAGTTTGGGCCTGATCCAGACCTATGCTCGCCCGTGTTTTTATGCTTTGTGCAAGCGTAAAAGCGCCCTTTAGTACGATGTTACGCAAAGAAACACTGAGCGTATGGGCCTTGGGCGTACCAGTTCGTAACAACGCTCTAAGGGTCATGCCAGCCATACGAACACCGTAAATACGCTTTGAGGGCAGGGTGAGGCATTTAAATTATACAGTATGGGCATGCTAAGCATCGTAACTACACAAGAAGCTTAGGCACACCCGCGGTTATGCAAAGAAAAGTTAGGGTAGGGTTTGGTCGACGTAAGACAGCTTAAATACAGACGACCTAGGGGAGTGCTTCATAGGTACGTTGGCGTAAATACTCCACGCACAAAGGCGTAACATGAGCGTAGGTCAGACCCTTTATTCTTTTTAAAGCTGACTTTCCCATCCCCTTTCTCTGCTTCTTTGCTCCTCCTAGAGTCCTTTGTCTTTCTGTACAAGCCCCCCTCCAGTCCCTTACCTTCATTCTGCAACTGATGCTGGTACACACACGCAGGGAGTACAGAGTGCGTCGATGACGTCACTGCACAGCGCTTCTGTACTATCCGCTCCTGCTTCATCTCTTCCTGTCACTTCCCCTCCTCCTGCTCTCACCTCTACCTGTCAGTAATGCTTGCCTTGGGTCATGCAGGCAGATATGTAGCGCTGGATCTGTGTTCCTCTCAATGGCAGTGTAACTGAAAAATACAGTCATGCTGTCAAAGAGAAGAGCTGGGCTCTGGTGCCCCCCAGGAGCCTTGTCGTCCTAGGCAATCTGCCTACTCTGCCTATGCCTAGGGCCAGCTCTGCCTGCTTTCACAATAGTTACACCACTGCTTTGGGTTCATAGAAGAATAGAAGATTTATCTAAAATACTTATGTTGGTGTTTATTAAATAGGTTTTTATATAGCACCGTCAGATTACGTAGCACTTTACAATTACAATATATATAATAAGACTGGGTGGTAACAGACAGACCGAGTGAGTGAGTGAGTGTCCTCAAGCTTACACTTTATAGGACATTGAGGATTGATACATAAGGACAAGTGCTATATATCACACAATGGCTTAGCCAGATTGTATGGTAAAAGTGCTAGTGCTCTGTATGATCCAGTCACACAGCAGTGTTAGTTGCAGGACTGAGGGTAATTTTAGTATGTAAATAAAGTTTCATGTAATAGAAAGGAAAACTGGATAGCACAGTAGTTGTAAAGAGGGTAGACAAATGTTAAGAAGTAGGTTTAGGAATTTGGAAATCGCTGTTAAGTTAAGTTAACAAAAGTATTTTGTATTTGAATCTATAAAATGCAGGCACTAAATGTGGAAATTGACAACATGAACCAGCCCTAGAAGAGTGTTTTGCAAATAAAATAAGTCTAGCTTCTGCCTACAATAAAGACTGTAGAGGGGTAATTTTATAACGGGGAGTTCAATATGGAGAGTATTGCAATAATCAGTGCGGGAGATGAATAATGCGTGAATGGGAGTTTTTGCAGTGTCTATTGTGAGATATTTACATTTCCACCTCCCTTGATGACAGCCTAGCACTATGGGTAAGTTCCACTGGGCGGGAGCCAATCCAGGAAAAAGAAAAGACCCACCGGACATATAAATATGCCCCTCCTCCGGTGTCCAGTGTCTTTTCTTTTTCCTGTGGTGTAGGAGCCAGCTCAGTGTTTGTTATTTTCTATAGTTTTTGACTCACCCGCGGCCAATGCTGCTCAGCCCAGACATGCAGTCCTGTCGGCCTCGCTCCCCGTCTACCACAGGCTGGAGGGGAGTGCAGAAGAAACGTCCAGCTGGTAGTGGCTGCGCCGTTTGTGTATAGAAAACGGTGCGGCTACCGGTAATAGTTTTAAAGCGCCGGAAATACTTCCGGACGCTAGAGTGAAGACCATGGCGGCGGCCATTTTGGGTTAGCCTAAAAGAAGATAGGCGCCCAATCATGATGGAAATGGCTACATTGGGCACTAGAGGTAGTGTTGGCGGCCATTTTTGCTGTGCCTACATGTCACTATTGCTTACTATAGGAGGCAGGACCTTCTAGTTGGCGCCAAAAACAGACATTTAAAGTCCGCAAACAGCACAGCTGATTGTCTTTTGGACGTGCAAACCTGCTACAATGGAGGAAAAACGGTCTCACATAAGACCTGGGTGAGTCAGTGTAGAAGGTCAGTAAGGTTGCTATGTTTTTATAGAGCTGATTCTTATTAAGGCATACATATGTGTATTTCTAGATCTGAAAGCAGCAAGGATTTGTCTGGTTCTAAAGACAAAAGTAAAAAGCAAAAACTATCCAAATGTACTGTATGTAATTCTAATATGCCCGAAGGGGAATTAGGATCCACATGTTCCAAATGTATTCAGGCACAACAACAGTTACCTTCAGTACAGGTTAATGACTTCATCAAACTTATTAAGGTCACATTATCTGAAACGTTTGTGACTAAAGAGGATTTGGCCAAAAGTCTCTTAAAAGGCCCAGACAGCAGGCCACAGAAGTGTCTGATCATTCAGACATGGAAGAAGGCGCGATGGCGCCGGAGGAGGGATTACTATCAGAAGAAGAGTCGATAGCATCCAATGAAGAGGGCACTATGAACCCTGTATTAGTAGATAATCTACTTAAATTGATAGACAAAACGCTGAATATTCAGGAAACTAAGACAGATGTACAACTGAAAGATTTGATTTTTCAGGAGCATAAGAAAAAGACTAGAACATTTCCAGTTTCTCAAGTCATTAAAGATGTAGTCACGAGTGAATGGAAATATCTAGAAAAGAAATTGTCAGTAAGAAATAAAATTGTTAAACTATATCCTTTTGATTCTGAGGATACTAAAGCATGGGAAGAGCCGCCGCGTGTGGATGCAGCTATTTCCCGTATATCAAAGAGGACAACACTACCTATGGAGGACGCAAATGCCTTCAAGCAACCTATGGATAGAAGAATGGAGGTGAATCTCAAAAAACAGCACAAGATTCTGGGGACATCATTAAGACCTACCGTGGCTACGGCAGTTACTTCCAGGGTTCTGAGAGTCTGGTCTAACGAATTGGAGAAAAATCTTATTGACGGTGTTAAAAGAGGTGGATTGCTAAAAACTATTCAAGAATTACAGCTGGTAATAGAATTTTTATGTGAAGCTTCGATGGACCTGGTCAGATTGACATCTAGAGCCATAGCAACCAATACAGCAACCAGAAGAGCACTGTGGCTCAGACCTTGGGCAGCAGATGCTCAGTCTAAATCCCGCCTGGTTGCTATACCATTCGCAGGGGATTACCTCTTTGGAGCAAAGTTGGATGAGTTGATAACCAAGATATCTGGGGGGAAGTCGTCCTGGCTCCCCCAGGAGAAACCAAGTAAGAAGGGATTCACCTCAAGAAGTTTCAGACCAGCTCAGTCAGAGTATAAGGAGGCCAGAACCTATAGGCCAGAACGTGCATTCTTGAGACGGGCCGGGCCCCTTAAGACAGTCTTTTCAGTCTGGTCAGTCCTTTCGGCCCTCAAGGGGCAGGGACAACAGATATTTTCGTCCCTCTAACCAATGACATAAGGGAAGCGAAACCTCTCCTATCACTGGCAGTAGGAGGGCGGTTGAAATACTTTGCCAGTACATGAACAACTACGACCTCGGACAAGTGGGTACAGAGGATTGTGACTTCGGGTTATGCTCTAGAGCTCAAGGATGCCAGTCCGCCAGACTTCTTCCAGAGGTCAAGAAATCCACGGTCTCAGAAAGAGATCAGTGTTCTTCAGGAGAACATCAGGGAGCTGCTGAGACAGAAGGTAATTGCATATGTACCCCCCTCTCAATTAGGGAGGGGTTGTTATTCCAAAATATTTGTTTTAAGAAAACATTCAGGTGGCTTCAGAGTCATTCTAGACCTGAGAAGGCTCAACCAGTTCCTGCAAGTAAGGCACTTCAAGATGGAATCAATCAGGACCATAATTCCAGCACTCTATCAAGGGATGCTGTTAACATCCATCGACCTCAGGGATGCCTATCTCCACGTGCCCATTCAGCAGAATCATCAAAAATATTTAAGATTCCACATATTCCGTCAACATTTTCAATATACAGCGCTCCCCTTCGGTCTATCAACATCACCGAGAACGTTCACCAAAACATTGATACCATTGATAGCCAGGTTGAGGGCAGAAGGAATAATGCTGTGGGCCTACCTGGACGATCTTCTGATTGCAGCAACGTCAACACAGCAAGCTATGCAACACACAGAGAAGGTGATCAGTGTATTGCAACATCACGGATGGCTCATAAACTGGGAGAAAAGCCATTTAGCACCTTCATCAAGCCTGAAATATTTGGGTGGAATACTGAATGTGGAGCAAGAGAGAATTTATCTTCCCTTGGACAGAGTAGCAGTAATAAGAGAGGCAGCTCTACAAGTCAGGAGACAACCCTGGGCCACAGCACAACAGTGCAGACAGCTGTTGGGATTAATGTCAGCAGCCATAGAGACAGTCCCGTGGGCGAAAGCTCATATGAGGTCCTTGCAAGGCTGCTTCTTACGTCATTGGAACAGGATAGAGGCAGACAAACATCAACTCATATCCCTTACTACCAAGGTGAGGAAGGATCTAGCCTGGTGGACGCTAGAAAAGAACCTGGTAGTAGGCAAACCATTCAGAACAGAACTTCCGGTAGTGGTGACCACGGATGCCAGCGGATCAGGCTGGGGAGCAGTTTGTGGCACAAACATAGCGCAAGGGGTTTGGGATACAAATATGACCCAGGCACACTCCAACATAAAAGAACTCAGTGCAGTTCTACAAGCATGTATACGGTTTCAGGAACAGATAAAGGGCCATCATGTCGCAATACACTCCGACAACAAGGCGGTGGTAGCATACATGAACCGCCAAGGCGGTACCAAGAGTTCGGTGATGATGGAACACTCCTCAAGACTTACGGCATGGGCAGAAGAAAATCTTGCAGAAATATCTGCCATTGATATTGCAGGAAGCATCAATATTATAGCAGACTCTCTCAGCAGAAGGCCAGTACTGACAGGCGAATGGGAACTGGATCAGGCAGTCTTCCTTCAAATAGCAAGATCCTGGGGTATGCCGGAGATCGATCTCATGGCTACGAACAGAAACAGGAAGGTAAAAAGATTCTACTCCAGGTTCAGTGAGATAGAATCAGAAGGTGTGGATGCCCTATCAAGAAGGTGGGACTTCAGTCTTGCATATGTATTCCCGCCTATACCTATGATACAGAAAGTAGTGACCAAGATTATGATGTCCCAGACAGAAGTATTGGTAATACTGCCATGGTGGCCCAGAAGACTGTGGTTCCCTCAGGTGCGCAACCTGGCGATAGAAGAGCCAATTACATTACCTCTGTTCCCGGGCCTCTTGAAACAAGGGATAATCAATCACCCAGCACCTCATACGCTAAAGCTGACGGCATGGAAACTGAAGTCGCCAACCTGTTCAGACAAGGCTTTTCGTCCAGAGTGGTCAATACATTAGTCAGGGAAAGAAAGCCGAATACATCTAAAATATACCATAGGATATGGGGAATATTCTACGAATGGTGTATTGTAAATAACCACAACTCTCTAAATCCTTCAAATACGACCATTTTGGATTTTCTACAGGAGGGATTAGATAAGGGCTTAGCTTTAAACACTCTCAAAGTTCACATATCAGCACTTAGTGCTGTGCTGAGTAAAGATCTTGTAAATGATAGATATGTCAAGCAATTTGTACAAGCAGCCACAAGAATTAGACCGGTAGTAAGGAAGCCTATGTCCTCTTGGGACCTGACATTGGTGTTGGAAGCTCTTACTCAACATCCCTTTGAGCCATTAGAGGAAGCACAGGCGAAATTTCTAGCCTGGAAGACCACGTTCCTAGTGGCGATCACATCAGCAAGTGTCTGAAATTCAGGCCTTTTGGAGTGAGGAACCGTATCTATGCTTTCATCAAGATAAGGTTGTGCTCAGGACAAATCCTTCCTTTCTGCCTAAGGTCATCACCAAATTCCATCTTAATCAGGAGGTGGTGCTGCCTTCATTCCACCCTAATCCGGGTTCAGAGAGGGAGAAAACTCTACATACCTTGGACCTGGTGAGTGTTCTTAAAATATATGTTGAACACGTAAAATAAGAAAATCCAAGCAATTGTTCATCATCCTAGAAGGGAAGAACAAGGGCGGAGCAGCTACCAAAGCAACGCTAGCCAGATGGATAAGGTGCTGTATAGAGCAGGCCTACCTATCAAAGGGGAAGGACTTGCCAGAGAACATTAGAGCGCACTCCACCAGAGCCATGGTGGCTTTTTGGGCGAACAAGGCCAGAGCATCATTGCAAGACTTATGCAAAGCAGCAACTTGGTCTTCAATCCATACTTTCACGAAGTATTATAAAATTGACATTCTAGCCTCCGCAGATGCGAAGTTTGGCAGAAAGATTTTAAGTGCAATTAAATAAAAAATAAAAAAAAATTAAATACATACCAAGTGGCACATGTTGTTTGTCTCACTGGTTATGGTTGGTGACCCTCCTTGTTTATGTAGCTTTGACACATCCCATAGTGCTAGGCTGTCATCAAGGGAGGTGGAAAAGGTAAATTATACATGATAATTGTATTTCCCCGACTCTTGATGGCAGCATAGCTACTTTCCCTCCCACATGTATTTTATCATTATGTGTATTGTGTTTATATTTTTTAGCTAGGGAAAGTGGAAAGACACTGGACACCGGAGGAGGGGCATATTTATATACACTGGACACCGGAGGAGGGGCGTATTTATATGTCCGGTGGGTCTTTTCTTTTTCCTGGATTGGCTCCCGCCCAGTGGAACTTACCCATAGTGCTATGCTTTCATCAAGAGTCGGGGAAATACAATTATCAGGTATAATTTACCTTATTCTGGAAAAGTTTTTTAGATGTATGTAACAGGATTTAGAATAAGATTGTATGTGGGGAATAAAGGACAGTTCAAAGTAAAGAATAACACGTAAGTATCAAGCTTCATGAGTAAGGATTATTTCAGTGTTGTCAACAGAAATATAGAGACCAGGTGGGTACCTTAATTCGCAGGTGGAAATACTATTAGTTCTGTTTTTGAAAGTTTAAGATGGCAGGAGGACATCCAAGATTAAATAGTAGAGAGACATCACAGTTGGTGAGAGATCAGGAGTGGATTGGTAGATTTGTGTATCATCGGCATAGTAAATATACTAAAATACAAATGACTTTAATAGCTGTACAAGGGAAGTGGCGTAGATAGAGAAAAGCAATGGATCAAACACTGAGCCTTGTGGTACTCCAACAGATAGTGGAAGTGCTGTGGAAGTAGATACAGAAAAATGAACAGTAAAAGAGCGATTAGATAAGTAGGATGTCTACCAAAAAATTATACAATTGTATACAATTACAATATAAAAACAATAACACCCAAACATAAATGCTACTGTTTTAATGTGAATGAGCATTTTATTCAAAACATTGTCTACAAATATACTATATATACAAAATGGAAACCTTTAATTCTTAATATTAACAGGAATATGCCCATTATGTGTACTGTTATTATGCTACACTGGTTGTCTGCCTGCAGATTATTGAACCACTTCTGTTCTTTCCATCTCAGAGTCAGTTTTCTTGTTATTTGAGTATTTCTTTGTCAAGGTCAAGCTCAAGACTATGATAGTGCTTCCTGATTACAGACTGTGGTCTATTTTTAAAATTGCCAATGAAAAAAAAATATCTTAGAAATGTGATTTATGACCAAAACACATTTTTTATGCATTTTAAACAAGATAATCATATTCTTAAAGCAAAGCATACTTATGTATGTCCTTTTATCAATAAGGGTTGGGAACTTTGTGGATTTTGCAAAGAAAAATATAATGCCTGCAGTTAGAAAAATAAAGAACATATTCAGCTAACCTTTCTAATTGGACATTGTTTTCTCAGTTTCCTCTGTTCCAGCCCTAAAACACCTTACAGGGGCCAAATATGAATGTACAATTTTATCTATATATGTAAAATATGTAGAATAGTTCTTTGACAACAATGAAGTTAATCATTCCTGC
>WWET01003539.1:61333-82103 GCA_011038615.1 Limnodynastes dumerilii | reverse complement strand
TCTGATGACGACAGGGCAGACCCGGGTCTCTGAATTTCCCGGGTCTGCCCTGCAGTGTGATCCTCTGCTGCCCCAGCAATATGCCGGGTCTGTGAACCCGGGATATTGCCGGGGTGGTGATGTGAAAGGGGAATTATGGATCCCTTTATTAAAAAAAGAAAAAAAGAAAAAAATGTATATAAATAAATAAATAATGGCTAACGCTACACAGATCATGGATTGACGTTATTTAGCTTTTAAATGTATAATTTGTCACCTGTGCTACAGTCCCATATATTATTTATTTTGCCTACACAAATATCTTCCCCATTGGTTATCTCTGCAATTTAAATCTCCAGGGACTGGTATATATATTTGTCTGAAGGGTGATTGCCAGCTCCTCCTCATTTACTAAATTCTCCTGACACACAGAGCATGAAGAAGCTTAGAAACTCCAACCCCAGCAACAGAGAAGCCCAGATCATGTCAGTGAGTTTTCTTCAGATGATTATTTTCTCTCTCTTTTTTTCTCCTGGTTTTGGTGAAGTTCTTCATTGTAAATAAAACTGTGAAGAAGTGTGAGTATTTTACTTTCACTATTTTAGCATTATACTGGCACTGAGTGGAAATATTGCACTTTGTTGCCTGCACGCTGTTGCCCCAGCAACCCGACACCTCAAAAGAGTTGTTCTCTTAATGCTTGTTAGCACTTCTATGGTGTAGTGGATATCTCCACTTCCAAGACACAAATCCTAGTAAGCATCAGATTTTGTCATGGTACTGATCTAAGTGAGCATCCTGAAGAATTATTTTGTGTTGTCAAGTTGCTGATGCAACAGTGTGCATGCTCGTACCCCAAGCCTGACCCAGCAGACGAGAAAGTATGTACAGCAGCCATCTTATTCACTAACTGGACTACTACAGCAACAGTAAGAAAGGTAGGATTGTCTTCTGCCAAGTACCAGATTGTTTTATGAACTGTCTCACCTTTCAACTGTTCTGGAGCTGATTTGACAATCTTTTCCCGGTAGGCTAGTGGCCTCTGGAGTCTGCTGTATGTTTCAGGTGGTCACTAGGATGCTGTATGCATTGGGTGGTGGTCACTAGGATGCTGTATGTATCGGGTGGTGGTTACTTGGGAGGAAGTAACTACCTGCATTGCACAATAAAAAATTAGTGGAACTCTGGAATGCACTTCCTGACTTACTTGACTGATGCATGTATTCCTCCTGGGCTAGGTTCACAGCACAGGATGTCAGCCTGATATAGAGAGGTTTCATATTATCTATATACTTTAAGGAACACTGTGTAATGATGGCAGTACTTCATTGAAAACAGAAAAAAATGTATCTCCTTATCTTCTATGTGCAGAATAGTGGTGCAAAAGTAATTGTTGGAGCTAACAGAGAATGGTGTTGGAAAGATGGCTCGGGCTTAATATTTCCAGTCCTGCTGAGCTCAGAGCAGGAAGCACAGTGGAGATCCGATGTCAGAACCTGCTGGATCTAGCTTTACATATGGGGACAAGAGGACAATCCCCTTACTTGCACTGTTACACTCTGCAGGTTCATCCTGGCAGAGTGTGTGTTAATTTCTTGCCAGTTCTGTGTGTCTGATTTTCTCCCAGCTGCAGGTTAATTGTCCCTGGAGGTGTGTCTGGCTTCCACAGCTATTGGGGGAGTGTTCCTTAAATAGCCTCCAGTGCAAGTAGCAGGTGCTGGTCATAGTTTCTCTGTTGTGTTACTGTGCCAGTCTGGTTGCTTTTCTCTTGCCTTGTGCTTTGATTATTTCTCTTGTTCTTGAGTACCCTCATTCATTCCTGCCCAAGTTCCTTGCCATTGTTCCCTATTGTCTCTTGTTCCTTCTCTATCTCCTTAGTGTTTCTTCCAAGTTTGTGTTTTCCTATTTATTCCTGCCTGACTGTATCTGTTAACCCCTCAGGGGGTTCCTGCTGGTACGTATCCTGACGAGTCCCACCTGCTCCAGTCTATCCCCACCATCAGGGGCTCTAGCGAAAACTCAGACAGACATCAGGCTCTACAAACCGGTGAGTTACCCGCTCTTTACTTTTCTCTCTCTTTGGTCACCCCAGTTCCCTGTCGGGGTAAACCTGGGGTACCATAACATGCACATACTTGCAATTTCTGATCCCTAAAGCTTCTGCACCTCCTTTGCATAAATGGGGATCAGAAGTCTGGATACAGTGGAGAACATTTATTACACCCTCATTCTGCTATTTAAATACTTCCCTTTCCCGCATAGAGGGACTGTCTTTTCTTGCCCCGCCATTGGAAATACTCCAAGCATGGAAGTCTGGATCCAGAGGATCAAGATCCATACTGGGAATGTGGCTTGTCCACCTGACAATTGCAAAATGCAGACATTTACTGAACCTAGCGATCATCTAGTGTAACAGCACACTTTATTTTTCAACATGTACAGATTTCAATTTATCCTAGAAGTTCTTTAAACTGTAATGTATAAAGTTAAAATCACTGGATGTAATGTAGAGTAGTATAGTATAGCTTTAAGTGTTTTAGGAATTAGAGGTTTCCATGTTCCCATAACAAAAAACGCACAGAACTGGCAGATATTAAGTGCACCAAAATGCATTGTGTTATATCTAGTCATGGCAGATGCACAAGCTCAAATCCAAGTTCTGTTATTTGCCAGTCTGTATTACATAAATCCTATCACTTTCTAGCTGTCATTAATCAGCAAATATAAATAAATGAGCCAATAACTGGGTCATCAAGCATTTAACGTCTGTTAAATCACTGTGCTATACAGCATAAGTATAATATATAAGTATAAAAGAAGGGGGCACTATATAATGAAGAACAGCTTTTTATTACACATTGCCACCACTAAGAATAATATTTACTGGATCATAACTTGGCAGTCAGCATAAAGCAATATCAGGACACTGCATCAAGTTAGCGGTCTCATATATACACTCTCTCCTGTCCCAACGTCCTGGATAGGATGTGGCGTCTAACTGATCAGCTGGTCCACCAGCAAGAAAAGTCATGCATGCACTCCCTACGCGTTTCGTCATTAGACTACCTCAAGGGATATGGTCTCCACGCAAGATGCAGCTTTATGTAGGAGTTGTGCAGGTGACCGTTAATTAATACCACTTGGCTAATGACAACATTATACTTTTATCCTTAAACATTTCCCAAACATAAGCTGTGTTTTAAAGCTAATGTTTAGATAAGTGCTGTGTGCAAAAACTACATATTTGAAATTCATACAGCATAAATTTATACTACTTCATTGATTACAATGTAACAACCGCATGTTAAGAATATAATGATAACTATATACATTGTTAATTAATTACAATCTTGCGTGCAGACCATACGCCTTTGACATAGTCTTTAACGATGAAATGCATAGGGTGTGCATGCATGACTTTTCTTATTGGTGGACCAGCTGATCAGAAACAGCAATAGCAAGTGAGAGACACCACAGTCTTTCAAGGATGCCGAGACAGGAGTCGGTAAATAGAAGTGACCGCTATCTTTGTGCTGCACCTTATTAGAAAATAGCCTTTGATAATGCTGAGCATAAGCGAGAATCGCATAACCAGATCCATCCTTGTACTAATTCCGACAGGGGGCAAAAAGGGCAGGAAGCAGAACCACTTCCACTCTGTGGGGAAAGGAGGGGAAAATGATACAGTAAGTGTTGGTATCCGTTTGCATGTTTCAAATACATACTCATTCCCAGTATGATCAATTCAGAGTTCCTACTCTCAGAACTCTGAATAGGGACTTACTCCACTACTACTACAATTCTCAAAGATGTTCTATACTGATGAATTGTGTATAATTTACATGTATATTTTTTATTTATTCAATTTTTTCTATATTATGTATATACCAGACAATATTATTCTATGAGCAACTAATTGTTGAATTAGTGAATTAGAGTAAACAGGGCTACGTGCGGAAGGTAGAGTGCAGGACATGGAACATCCTTCTGCATGCAGGGTGTAGTGCTTACATTCCTGCACGGAATGGAGGATAGCACATTCCCTACTTTATCCATGGTGGGGACTAACAAGCAGAAACTGCACTTAAATCTGGATCTAGTCCATAATCTCTGCAATGGGTGTTAGGCTAAGCACCCAGGTGTGGAATAACACGCACAAAATCTCCAGGGGGCGGAATTTAACCATCGGTTGGTGTTCAACAGAGCCCCTGATGGTGGGGTTGGACTTGGCTGTGCCCCTAGTGACAGGTCGCACCCCGGGAGGACCAAGGCATATAGAAAGTAGAAAAGGCATAAGGAATGACACCAGCCTACACCAGAATAGGAGAAGTAAAGCACTACTATAAACGACGAGAACGGGACAAGGCAGAAAGGGACTAGAGGAATGTCTTAGGAAGGACAGGGTATTAGCTGAAGGAATACTAAGACCGTCTGCACTATGTGCAGTAATGATGGGCAATAAACAAATATGCGCAACGGTGTGCAGTGAGTCAAACCTGTTGGGATGCACAGGCGGTCTGCACTATGTGCAGTAATGGTGGACAATAAACTAATATGCACAACAGTGCAGGGTAGTATTAAACCTGTTTGAATGCACAGGTGGTCCGTACTATGTGCAGTAATGGTGGGCAATAAACGTATATGCACAATAAAGGAAGGAGGAGGAAGGAAAGGACTGAGTCTCAGTAGACAATGAAGGGAACAACCCAGGCTAGAGATAGAGAGGAGAAGTACCGTAAATGGACAGAAAGGGACAAACACAAACGCCAGGGAGGCTAGGAGAGGTTCCAGACAAGAGGAAAGCAGGCAAGACGACAGGAGACACAGCTACAACAATGGCAATGAACGCTATAACCATACCCTCCAATATTTTTTACTGTTAAATCGGTACACCTGGGGGGCGTGTTCATGAAGGGGGTGCGGCTTGTCCAGAGAAGGGGCGGGGTTTTAATATATTTTTATTTTACACCTTATTATATGAGCTTAGAACTCACAGGAGAGGGTCCTGTCACTATAGCAGTGCTGTAGGAGTCTATCCCTGCAGCTCTGCTATAGTGATCAAACGTTTCAGGACTGGAAGGTGAGTATAGGGTGGAGGGAATTGCTGGGTCAGAATCCGGTACAAGAGCCCTTTTGGCCGGTACAGACCACTAAAAAAAGGTACTGTACCTGCTAAATAGGTACAGTTGGAGGGTATGTATAACCCATGCCACCAGACGGGTAAGCGGTGCGGAAGTAAATAGAGAGCCCCAGCCAATCAGGAGGCACCGACAGAACAAGCCCCCAGGAAACTACAAACCCCAGGCATAGCGTCAAGGACCGGGAGACGAGAGATGAAATCACCGCCGGGCCGGCCGAGCGCCAGGGAGATGCGGGCCAACCGGAGAGGTGACACCTGACAGTGGGTAGCATGATAGTTTAGAGAATTTATATGCATTGTATATTATATACATTATATATTACACCCTAGCTAGACTATATCAAAACAAACTGGCTGTATATAAGGTTTCCCAATTGATTTGTGAAGGAGGAATCCCACCACCACCTAATTTAGTCTAAAAATGATTTATTTAGTTTAGAAAGTTTGAAATGAATTGCACACACAGACATTACCTTTTTTTATTGTTGGCAACTTCAATCCAATTTTTCCAGGACTTTTCTTCTTTCTGTCTGCAGGCTCCTCGACCTCTTCTCTCTTTAGAAGTGCATCGTATCTGAAGACATGATGTTGGGCACAATGTACTCCAGGGAGCAGAGTTGCAGAGAGTTCACTTCCCAGCAATCCACCAATGCATCCAGGTCCCAAGAGGTATTATGTAATAAGAGTTACAGAGGCAATAAATCCCTTGTGACTCTTCATTTCACAAGTTATATCTATAGCTAGGATCAGAGGTTGGTTGTCGGGACCTGCGGGTAGCAGTGGACAGCTGTCCCCGATGTCTGCCTTGTTGCAGGGCCTGTATACAACTAAACATGATAATTCAATATTCACGCTACTTCCTTAGAAAGTTCTTTAATATGTACTTCTTTATTTTTTATAGAGGCCATAAAGGCTCCAAAATATTGTATTTCTGTATCTTCTTGAAGTCTTTTAAGATGTCCTCTATTGATGTGAAAAAATTACTTTATATACCTTGAATTGGTGCTGAACAAATTGAATTTACATGTTATTTATGTTGCTGTTCATGTATTCTATAAGAAATTGCAAACCAAACATTGCTTAATCGTCTTAGTTTTAAGCTAAAATCTCCATATATCCCCTAGCGGCTTAACTTTTGCATTCAGAGCCTGACACACATTCTCTGCTTTAGTGCAACATATCACACAGAACATTATTTTCATATTATTTTAACATTCATTTATTTTGTATACATACACTTTGATATTTTTTTTCTTTCTTATTACCTACAACTCAACTTACTGACTATAGATTAATAAGAGCTTCAGTAAAATCCTCTTACAGAAAAATCAGCAATTGAAAAAAATAATTTCATGCCATAATACAATCATTTGTGTTTAATGTTGAATTTTCCAGACTATGAGCTTGCAACAGATAAACGGCATTAAATCTGATTAGCATTTGGTGAATGTTTTAAGTTCTCATCTGTTTTACTGGTATATGACAGATTTAGGGGGAAGGCTGGTTCCATTACATATGTAGCACAGAAATTTAACAGTTAGTAGAAATACATTTTAATTATTACAATACTAGGATAAGTACTTTTAAATAATAATAAATTAAGTGCTATAAAGTATTAAAAAAATGAATATAATATGCTGTCACATCTTGCTGTCACATTTTGTGACATTTTGCAACTGTCTAAAACTGTATGCCAATATATCTGTTGGAATTACAGGTCAATATACTTACATCAGATTATGAAGGAATCAATGCTGGCTCAAGCCTCACTCACTCAAGCTGTGTAGTCACCCAGGTTAACAGGATTTGGGGCGCACTCCCAGTGGCTGCACTGCTTCAGCAGCAAGCAAAGAGCAGACACGAATACAGGTACTAACTGGCCTGCCGCTGCTAATAAAACTCTGCAGCAGTGGCCAGGCAATATCTGTGTCCATGACAGGCACCGAGACAAGCTCCCTTGACATTGGTAGACCACTGCAGGAAACCTCTGTTTCAGATGCTGCAGTGGCTAAAGAAAGCATAAAAGTAACCAAGAAATCTGGTAAGTAAGAAAGAAGGTTTATGTTTAAGTTATCAGGGGAATGGGGGTGGGGGACACGGGACATAGAGAAAAATAAAAAATAAATAAAAAGCTTTTTAAAAAAAAATATTTTATCTCCTTAATTGTGGTAAAAATATCCCTCCATAAAATAACTTTATAAGCCCCATAATAAATATTTTCCCATAATATATGGTATAGAATTCTGTTCTTGGGGACAATTAAGGAGCAATATAGAGCTTTATTATAGGCCAAATATAGAACTCTATTGTATGGAGAAGTATTATGGGAAGTACATAGATAGAGCCCTATTATGGAAATATATGGAGCATTCTATATACGTCCCTTAATAACGTTCTTTATTCTAGTTTTCCCATAATAAAGCTGTTTTGCCCTTCCACCTCCATATTAGCCAGGGTTGCCGACTTTTCATTGCTTCCCTCCTGAGAGATCCCGAAGGGAAACCATAGATGTCTGCATGGGGGTGGAACTTGATGATGCAATTTATGCAAATCATGTCCAAGATCCCTCCCCTGGACCATAAATGCCATTTTTGTTAGTATTACTTAAGATGGTGGTGGGGCTTGATGATGCAAACTGTGTCATCAATTCTCACCCTGCTCCTAGTAACACTTTCAGAGGTGGCGTTGGAAGGAGGGACGTGCCTCAGGGCTGTAGATGTGCAGTGGAAAGGGTAGAGTGCATCTATAGACCAGCACCTCTCTACTGTTCTGTCTGCAATGAACCATTCCTTGTGCTGGGGCACATACTGTATGCTACATGGGATGGGGGTGCAGTTCCAACTGCTCTGCTCACGCTACATTGATATATTTTGAAGAATTAGGTTGTAAGCATCTGGCTATGTTAACATTGAAAATTATATTTTAAAGAAAATAAATTTAGTAATGTTCAGTTCCCCTTTTTTCTATGTGTAAAGATCCTCTTTAATCTGATTTTACAGCAACATAGTTGGGCAGCAGATGTGGCACTAAATTAATTTAAGGGGAACAAAACCTGACTTGTAAGCCTACTTCTGGCAATGGAAAAGGGTTTGAATAGATTTTGAGTGAGGCTACTGTGACATATTGTAGAAAACGATTTGTTAAAACTAGTGTTAATGGGCTGGATCCAGACTTAAGTAAGTGCTTGAAATTAGTTACTCCTGGGCAAAACCATGTTGATAGCAGGGGAGTCATATTTCATCTGTTGCAAACAGTATTAGAGTTGAGAGGTGAGCAAATAGAGTAGAGTTGAGAGGTGATGTTTCCTATCTCAAGTCTAAATAACAGTGTGATAGCAAAGCTGGTCAGTATCTGCGTGCAGTAAGCAATTCAAAGATATATCCCTGCATCAGTGGTGGGCTGGGCCGGGAGCCAGGGTGGCATGTGCCCCAGGCCGCTCCGCCATCAGTGGTATTAGGGCCGCCTCTGTGCAGCCCACAGCCGGCTGAATGGTCGACCAGAACGTGGACTTATGTCCCCACCTGGTCCAGGGCTCCCCATTGGACCTTTAAACAGTGGAACCAGGGTACTGTGAGCCTTAAACAGCATCCTGGTTCCTCGGCAATGACCTGCTGGGCGTGATGACATCATGGATGTCACGGCCAGCACATACGAGGATGAGACAATCGGAAGAAGCTGGGCAGCGGAGCACTCAAGAAGAAAATGGAGAAAACAAGAATAAAGAAAAGAAAGGAAGTAATTGAAAGGAAAGAAAGAACAGAGAAGGAGTTTGTGTGTGTGTGTGTGACTGTATGGACATGAGAAAATATAGGCAGTATGTGTGTTTGACTGTATGGACATTAGAAAGTATAGGCAGTGTGATGTTATGGGAAGTGTATGTGTGACTGTATGACATGAGAAAGTATGGACAGTGTGTGTGTGACTGTATGACATGAGAAAGTATGGACAGTGTGTGTATGATTGTATGACATGAGAAAGTATGGGCAGTGTGATGGTAATGGCAGTGTGTGTTTGACTGTATGGACATTAGAAAGTATAGGCAGTGTGATGTTATGGGCAGTGTATGTGTGACTGTATGACATGAGAAAGTATGGACAGTGTGTGTGTGACTGTATAGACATGAGAAAGTATGGGCAGTGTGTGTATGATTGTATGGCATAAGAAAGTATGGGCAGTGTGATGGTAATGGCAGTGTGTGAGTGACTGTATGGACATTAGAAAGTATGATCAGTGTAGTGGTATGGGCAGAGTGTGTGTGCTAATATCATACATATACGGTACAGTGGGACTCAGTGCCAACATGCAGCAGTTCACCCCTACCCCAAGGGCATCTACCAAACCCCCCAAAAAAGCTCTGCAACCAAGCAATGGAGAAACGGGGGAAATGTCCTGTGTAGATACTGCAATAGAATCTAAAAAATTTACAAAATTATAAATTCCATCCAAAACTTATGTGTATATATATATAAAAGCAAATGACCTATATAATCTAAAAACTCTCAGTTATAAAAAATATAAATAGATAGTAAGCTAGATAGATGGTATGAAGGATAAAAGATGACAATAGGGTGTACATATAAGTAAAAACTAAAATTAAATAAAGTTGCAAAGGAATAAAAATAATCAATATATTATAAATAACATTAATTTCAATGTTTTAAAACAAAAGTCCAAAGATTTAACATAAAAGGGGAAAAGGTTCCAAATATTTTATATTGAACTAGAAGAATCAAGAGTTCCTGGGTGGTTCCAACAGAGAACAGTTCCAATCAAGAGTAGCTCATTCTCAACAAAAATACTCCATCTCTTACATCTTTGTACATTCCCACAATATCACAAAAAGGTGAAAAAGAAGTACATAATATAAGAATATTTATTCAAAATCCATAAAAATAAAAACACATGAAAGCATAATATATACAGAAATAAATATCCATGGCAAAAGGTGAAAGATGTAAGGAAGGTACGAGGGAAGGGGGACTCCAATCTCCAATGTAATGGTCAGCTATCAGTGGTTACCGGTTATGGACTGAAATTGGTGTGGAGTGTTGCCAGCGACGCCTTTCATGACCAATGCGTCTCCCTTTCTCAAGCTGTAATTTTAGTTTTTACTTATATGTGCACCCTAATGTCATCTTGTATCCTTCATAATCTCTTTCTAGCTAATTATCTATTTATATTTTTTATAACTGAGTTTTTAGATTATATGTGACATTTGGTTATAGATATCTGTAAATTTTTTAGATTCTATCGTAATTTGTACACAAAGCATTTCCCCCTCCCCACATTGTTAGTGTGTGTGTGTGTGTAATTGTATGCCAGAAGAAAGTAGGTGCAGTGTGATAGTATGGACAGTGTGTGTGTGTGTGTGTGTGTGTGTGTGTATGATTGTATGCAATTAGAAAGTGGGGGCAGTGTATGTGACTGTATGCCATAAAAAAGTATTAGCAGTGTGATGCATGGCATACGAAAGTATTAGCAGTGCGATGGTATGGGCAGTGTGAGTGATTGCATGGCATAAGAAAGTATTAGCAGTGTGATGGTTTGGGCAGTGTGAGTGATTGCATGGCATAAGAAAGTATTAGCAATGTGATGGTAATGGCAGTGTGTGTGTGATTGTATGACATAAGAAAGTATGGACAGTGTGATGGTAATGTAAATGGGTGAGTGACTGTATGGAAATTAGAAAGTATGGCCAGTGTGATGGTAACGGCAGTGTGTGTGATTGTATTCCATTAGAAAGTATGGCCATTGTGATAATTTTGGCAGTGTGATGGTAATGGTAATGGCAGTTTAATGGTTATAAATAGGATGTGCAGCGGGATAGATGATATGGGCAGTGTGATGGTAATGGCAGTGTGATGGTAATGGCAGTTTGAAGGTTATAAATAGGATGTGCAGTGGGATAGATGGTATGGGCAGTGTGATAATATGGGCAGTTTGATTGTAATGGCGGTTTGATGGTTAAAAATAGGATGTGCAGTGGGATAGATGGTATGGGCATTGTGATAATATGGGCAGTTTGATGGTTATAAATAGGATGTGCAGCGGGATAGATGGTATGGGCAGTGCAATTGCTAGTATGGCAGCGTGATAGTGATAGGATGAGCAGCATTATAGGTAGCATGGGAAGCGGTATAGAAGGTTAGTGCCACTTAATTAATATATTACATTGTGTGACCTAATTAATATGTTAGATTGTGCGACTTAATAATTTGTTACATTGTGTGATTTAATTAACATTTTAGATTGTGCTACTTAATATGTAACATTGAGGTATATCACTGGTCAGGCCTTATGCCTTCTCTGATATAACACCATAGTAATGACACTGATGATGATTTTAAAACTCCTGATGACGATGTAGCCATCTATACACTGAATAACCAGTGTAATAATGTTACCCCTAAAGTGCTTCGGTGGTTTACTGACAACCACCCTTTAAGAACGGGTCATTAGGTATGGGCCACTGCTGTGGGCTTGCCCCCCTAAAACTTGCCAGTCAGCCCCTGCCCTGCATGTAAAGAATACAATTAACTTGACTCCCCCTGAGATCAACATGGTTTAGCCCAGGAGTAACTTTCCTCTCTTAATTTCAAGCACTTACTTAAGTATGGATCCAGACCAATATGATTTTAGGTTACCCAAAGTTGCCAACATCTTGCATTTCCTTTCCAGAAGCAACAAGAGACAGCAACATGGATTTGGAGAATGAGAAAGTAATTGAAGTAAATCACTGTCTTAATCCCCTTCCTAATCAAAGTTTCCGTCTATAGGCTTACTAAGGATAGGCACTTAGGACCTGATTCACACTTAAGAAAGAATTTAGGAACGCTCCTAAAGATACGCATAGAGCAGATCAGTAAGAATGATTCACAGATCCTAAAGAAAAATGTTAATTATACCCCTGGCTTCTTAGGAGCTAAGAACGTTCTTTTCTCCATATGCGTATATTAAGAAACAGTTTTGTTTCTCAAATGAGAATTGCACGTATATTTAGGATCTTTAATATCCTCATGATTCACGGCTAAGCAAAGAAACACATTCATTGATTTAATTAAGAAGCAGACTGATTTTCTTGGGCTTTCTTTGTTTTATAATTGATAAAAATTTGGAAAAAAGACAAATTTTGGAAAAAAATTGCAATATGCTAAAATGTAGAAATGTATTAAAATCGTAAATACTTATTGAAGGTTTAAGAAAGAACAATGTAGTTTCAAAGCTGTTTTACCATAAATATCAAAATAATAAATATCTACATAAATTAGACATAAACAATTTGTATCTCAAGGTCACACAAGTTAAATTAAAAAAAACTTATGTTTAAAAAATATTTACAACAATGAAATCATGCACAAACTGCAAATAAATGTAAATAATGAGCACGTTTCAAATTTAAAGTCAAACACAAAATGGTAACATAACAGCCTTTGATTGTTTCAGTCAAGGTGAAAACATGCATCATTATAATCATACAGCAGCTGTGTGTTCAACAAACAGAAAAGCATGAGGCTTTTTGTTAACCATGCGGATGTCAACTTGAGAATCATAGGGGTATTCTTATCTTTGTTTGTGCGTATGTCAGTTTCCGCAAGGTCTTCTTAACTGTGAATCACTCCTAAGACTCGAGGAATGCCCATACTGTACATTAGTAGCCCAAGTGCTGCTCATTTGCATTAAGAGTCTTGCCCCTCTAGGCACATATGCATAGCCAAGCATGAATCATTCGTAAGTAGCCATTCTTATCTGTGAATCATTCTTCCATGGTTTCAGTGTGTAGTTTTGAGTTCTGGGCATGCTCTGTTTAACCTTTCTTAAATATACGCACTGAAATCCTATTCTTACTTAGTAGTGAATCAGGCCCTTGATCTCATCAAGCCCCAGCCAGCCTTAGTAATGCTCAGGGCTTGATCCAATTATATGCATTAAGTCACTGCCTCAAGCCCGTATCTGAGGGATTTGCAGGAGCAATGTCCATATATCGTGAGTCTCTCGGACATTCATTGCAATTATGCAATTATATCATATGATTTCAGACCATCTGTAACAATACTGCAAGTATGTATACGCTCCAACAACTTGATTTGTAGAGATGACTGATTTTTCTGTGTCATAAAATGTGGGACTTACTGCATGAGAGGCCGTCTGTCGGCGGCACTCTCCATCCCTGCCCGTTCTGTGTCTTCATGGAGGTGCCACTTTCCATAGTGGCAGCCTCCGGTTTAGCCTCCTGCTCAGTGTTCTGTGTGTCTCTGGCGGTGTCTCAGCACCAAGCTCCGATGCATGGGTTCTGCCATCTTGGATTTAATCACCTGACTCGCTCAGCCAATCGGATCCAAGCTGTGTTAACCAGATGACCAGGCTATCCAATCCTGGCCAGAGACACCCTATTTAAACCAGCAGTAGTGTAACCTGTGCCAGAACAACTTGTCTATGCAAGGTACCTGGTTGCTACTGAGCAGCGCTGCAGCAAACCTCAGATAGCCTGTTAAGTTCAGATCCAGTCCTGGTCAAGTCTGACAAATCCAGATCCAGTCCTGGTCAAGTCTATCAAGTCCAGTTCCAGTACTGGTCAACTCAAGCTTGTCCGGTCCAGTTCCAGTCCTGGTCCAGTCCAGGTTGAGTCAAGCTTGTCCAGTCCAGCCTTCCCATCTACTACATTACAAAGCTCATGATCAGGACTTACATAAGGCGCTCCAGCTTCTGCTATACTGCTAAGACACTATTATGTCTTTGGGAACACAGACCGGATACCCCAGCCAGTCAGTCCACGATAGGCAATTGGATTATTTAATTTTATAAACTAAAGATCATGATCACTGACGTTACAATGTCAAACAAATGTGAGTAATATGTATGCTTGTACAACCATCTGTCCAACTTTTTATGTGCAGTAGAGGCAGGTATCTGTACAGTATGTACGGTCACAGCTGTTTCATCAGACTGTTAGGAGAGATGATGAGATCTCAAATCTGCTAGTAAATTGGTGTAGTCTATACATGTGAAACGGCATCACTAGGACTTACAATCATCACAGCTCAAGTATCATGTATAGGTGTGTACACAGATTTGGTCATATCGTTAGTTTTCCTCGTAGTCATTCTTGAAAATTGATCTAAATTTTGCTAAAAGGTTTTTATACTGGTCCAAATAGTGGAACTGAGAAAAAGTTGTGGAATAGGCAATGACTGAGAAAAACCTGAAGCTATTTAATGGAGCAGTTATTAATCATATACAAACATATATTAAACATGAGGCACTATAATCAATACAGATACTGTGTAATATAATGGATATTATCCACCCACATAGTACAATTATCATCTGATCTAAAAAAAATGTTAGGTATAATACCTTAAGGAACAACTGAGTCTCATAAAATAAGCTATATAAAGCAGTTTTCAGAGGGGTTTAGTTTGTACAAAACTCCATCTTCTTCTGTAATAGAGAATTATAGGAACGTTAAAGTCCCATTAACTGGATCCAGAGTCCAGAACATTTGGTAAAGCAAGTTAGTTGATAGTTTTACCCCTGAGTAGGCTGAGAGGTGTAATGCAGCAGGCTACACAATTACTTGTTTCAAAATAACCTTTTTTATTTATGTCATTTTAATTTCTTTTTTTTCTATTGCTTATGTTTAATGATTTTTTTTAACAAACATAAGCAAAAAAATTAACCCTTAAACATAAGCAAAATGCTGGTAGAAACAGCAAACATAGGGCTCCATTTGCTAAATAATGAAGCCTTCGTTTTCAGGAGATAAAGACCGTTTTCATGTGAAAACAAAGGCTTTACCATTTACAAAGCTATGATTGCAATGGAAACCCTGGCAATCAATAGCTGCAGCACCCCTGATCGCTGGCCCGCTCTGATGAATATGGGCCGGCTGATTACTATATTTACTAAGTAGATACTCTATATAACGCCATCTGAAGATGGCATTAGTGGAAGTATTCCTGAGGTCTCCATATATACCCCCTTTTCCTCCCCTAATAGCTGTTATTAGGGAGAGGAAAGGAGGGGGTATGTATAGGGAGATTGCAGGAATACACAGATTGTGTGTATTAAAAAATGTTAGTTTTTTTTGGTTTTTTTATCATTAAAATATAAATTAATAAACAATTCTATAGGTTTAAAAAAAAAGTAAAGAAAGAGTTAACTCATCTGTCCTGCGCTCCGCATCTCTCTGTCCCCAAAGTTAAGTCCCAGCGCATGCGCATTGTATTTAACTTTTTGTCAGAAAATGTCTATTTTGCGGGATGAGTTAGCTAGAATGCATGGTGAGATATGCAGGATATCTGAATCTTTGATGCCACCATTGCCTCAGAGAGTTCCCAGGAGGCGTACTGGGTGGACTATGGTGAAAAATGCTCGTAATAAAGTTCCAGTTGTGCAAGGACACATTGCACAAGCTGTGCCCTTGCAAAACTCATATGCAGCACTTGGAGGCCTGGAGTGCATTACAACAGGTAATGTAGAACATGAGGTGTTGAGAGAACCTGATGGCGGGAAAAGAGAATCCCTGAGAAGGACTGCACTTCCTTGGGGGATTCTATTGTTAGGGGTAAAGAGGTTCTGAAATTAGGAATCAGGTGAAGTGCTTGCCTGGAGCTACAGCTCCACGGTATAAAAAGTGCATTTTAAATATTATAAAGACAGCAAACAAGGAAAAGGGAGGTTGATGTAATTATCCATCTTGGGACAAATGACTTGGCCAGTGCTGGAGTTGTGGCTGTTATAGGTGAATTTAGAAAGTTGGGAACTGCTCTTAAGCAAGTGGCAAATACTGTTACTTTTTCTGAAGTGCTGCCAGTACACAGACAGGGTAGAATGATGCGCAAGAGTGACTTCAATCTGTGGCTTATGAAGTGGTATCATTAAGGAAGGATTTGGGTTAATAAAACATAGCCATGACATCTGGCAAAACAGAAGCCTGTATAAAAGGGATGGCTTACATGCTTTATTAGAAACCATTTAAACTAGAAGCTGAGAGTGGACATATCAATGGGACCCGATGGGATACATCTGAGGATAGTAAAAGAGCTTAGAGAGCTGCTGGCAAAACCATTAACTGAATTATTCAACCAGTTACTAATTACTGGGGTGATTCCCGAGGAGTGGAAAATAGCAAATGTCGTCCCTCTGCATAACATTGGCAGTATGGAAGAAGCGGCAAACTACCGACCAGTGAGTCTCACATCAGTAGTAGGGAAATAAATGAAAACACTGTTAAAGGAACAAATTGTACAGTATCTTAAATCCAGTAACTTACAGGATCCCAAGCAGCATGGATTCACTGGGGGAAGATGATGTCAAACAAATCTTATTGAATTTTTCGACTGGGCCACTAAAGTATTAAATAAAGGGGAGCTGCAGACATAGCTTATCTAGATTTTAGTATGGCTTTTGACACTGTGCCACATCGCAGACTGTTAAATAAGCTCAAAACTTTGGGATTGGACTTAGATAGTTGCATGGATACGATCTTGGTTACAGGATAGACAACAGAGGGTTGTAGTAAATGGAATCCCTTCTTGGTTATGGTAAGATAACCAGTGGGGTACCCCAGGGTTCTGTACTTGGACCAGTGCTATTTAATATCTTTATAGGTGATATTGTCTGTGGTATTAGGGGGAAAATATGCTTTTTTGCAGATGACACAAAGATATGTAACAGGGTAGACACACCAGAAGGTGTACATAAAATGAGGGATGATCTAGGTAGACTGGAGAAATAGTCAAGTGTGGCAACTAAAGTTTAATGCCAAAAAATGCAAAATAATACACTTGGGGCACAAAAACCCAAGAGTTCAATATATCATTAATGGCACTACATTAGAAACCACTGAGAAGGAAAGGGATCTAGGAGTCATTATTTCATGTGACTTAAAGTTAGCCAAGCAATGGGGCAGATCCAGAACAACGCTTCTATGCAAATTTAAGCGTGGCGGACACGTAAAATCGTGATTTTGTATGTACTGCGCATGTGCATGACAGATCATACGCTACATAATGTAAATGTGAGCGTATGGGTCATTTACGTATTTGCTGAGTAAATTCGTACATGTGGGCGTGCCAATTTTACGTGTGGCAAAACTACGTCTAAAATACGCAATATAGGCAGGGGTTTTCATTTAAAGTATACAGTATGGGCGTGCTTAGCTGCGTAATTCCCTGTTGCCCATCCGTACGTGTGCGGACGACAGCGGAACAAAATACGTACATTCAAGGGGTGTGCCAAGGGGAGTGTATAGAAGGTACGCATGCGTAAATACGCTACGTTAGTAAACAGATTGCAAGCGGAGTTCTGGATCTACCCCAATGTAACAAAGCAATGAGAAAGGCAAGTCAGATGCTTGGTTGCATAGGGAGAGAAAATAGTAGCAGAAAGAGAGAAGTAGTGATGCCCCTTTATAGATCGTTGGTACAACCTCACCTAGAATACTGTGTTCAGTTCTGAAGGCCATATCTCTAGAAAGCTCCACAGGTGAAACTCATTATATCACTTGAGATTCTTTAAGGAAACCTAGAATATATGGACTGTTAGTGGTCCATGAGAACCGAGGTTGGGAAAGTTTTCTTTAAATGATTAAAAATACTCCAGCATTTAGATAAAGTGAATATTTTATTAAAAAGTATTACTAAATATTGTTCATACTCACATTTCAGTTGTCATCAATGTTGACAGGCGACGATCAGGACTCTCCTCTTCACCTGGCAGGGGCACGCGAGGAGATCTATCCTCTTTTGGGTCCCCTAAATACAGTGCATCTGGAAAGTATTCACAGCGATTCACTTTTTCCACATTTTGTTATGTTACAGCCCTATTCCAATATGGAATAAATTCATTATTTCCCTCAAATTTCTACACACAATACCCAATAATGACAACTTAAAAAAGTTTTTGGGAGATTTTAGAAAATGTATTAAAATTCAAAAAACAAAGAAATCACATGTACATAAGTATTCACAGTCTTTGTTCAGTACTTTGTTGATGCACCTTTGGCAGCAATTACAGCCTCAAGTCTTTTTGCATACAATGCCACAAGCTTGGCACAATTATCTTTGGGCAGTTTCGCCCTTTCCTCTTTGCAGCACCTCTCAAGCTACATTAGGTTGAAAGGGAAGTGTCGGTGCACAGCCATTTTCAGATCTTTCTAGAGACAGTCCTGAAGCCACTCCTTTGATATCTTGGCTGTGTGCTTAGGGTCGTTATCCTGCTAAAAGATGAACCGTTGCCCCACTGAAGTCAAGAGCGCTCTGGAGCAGGTTTTCATTCAGGATGTCTCTGTACATTGCTGTATTCATCTTTCCCTTTATCTTGACTAGTCTCCCAGTTCGTGTCACTGAAAAACATCCCCACAGCATGATGCTGCCACGACCATGTTTCACTGTAGGGATGGTATTGGCCTGGTGATGAGCAGTGCCTGGTTTCCTCCAAAAATAACGCCTGACATTCATGCCAAAAAGTTCAATCTTTGTCTCATCAGCCCAGATGGGCTGCCATGTGCTTTTTACTAAGGAGTGGCTTCTGTCTGACCACTCTACCATATATGCCTGATTGGTGGATTGCTGCAGAGATGGTTGTCCTTCTGGAAGGTTCTTCTCTCTCCACAGAGTAATGCTGTAGCTATGACAGAGTGACCATTGGGTTCTTGATCACCTCCCTGACTAGGGCCCTTCTTCCCCGATTGCTCAGTTTAGATGGCCGGCCAGTTCTAAGAAGAGTCCTGGTGGTTCCGAACTTCTTCCTTTTAAGGATGATGGAGATCACTGTGCTCACTGGGACCTTCAGAGCAGCAGATATTTTTCTGTACCCTTCCCCAGATTTGTA
This sequence comes from Limnodynastes dumerilii, assembly GCA_011038615.1. Classification (NCBI taxonomy): domain Eukaryota; kingdom Metazoa; phylum Chordata; class Amphibia; order Anura; family Limnodynastidae; genus Limnodynastes; species Limnodynastes dumerilii. The sequence goes on along the minus strand of WWET01003539.1, from coordinate 63,151 downwards.
CCTTGAGACAATCCTGTCTTTGAGGTCTACAGACAATTCCTTTGACTTCATGCTTGGTTTGTGCTCTGACATGCACTGTCAAGTGTGGGACCTTATATAGACAGGTGTGTGCCTTTCCAAATCATGTCCAGTGAAAAGAATTTACCAAAGGTGGACTCTAATTAAGCTGTAGGAACATCTTAAGGATGATCAGTGGAAACAGGATGCACCTGAACTCAATTTTGAGCTTCATGGCAAAGGATGTGAATACATGTGCATGTGATTTCTTAATTTTTGATTTTTAATAAATTTACAAAAATCTCCCCCAAAAATGTTTTACATTGTCATTATGGGGTATTGTGTGTAGAATTTTGATGGAAAAAATTAAATTATTCCATTTTGGAATAAGGCTGTAACATAACAAAGTGTGGAAAAAGTGAAGCACTGTGAATACTTTCCGGATGCACTTTATCTACAGAAATGTATATTTCTATATAAATTTAGATGTAGCTATACATTGCAGTATTTTCTAGAATATAATGCGCATTAATACCTAAAGCAAAGGTTAAAAAATAAAATAAATCTTTTCTTGCTGTTGATCCACTGCCAGAAGCTCCTATTCAGTCATCCTTTGCAGTTGGGAGGCATGGCGGATCAGGGCCTGTACAGGCTGTTTAGAGCTTCTGCAACATCTGTATACCCCAACGACACTGCAGTGGGGGATATCTAGAGCTGGCGCACTTGAGCAGGGAGGGTACCTCTATGCCCTGGCACCAGAAATATTACTTAATCAAAAGAAGATTTGATAAGTGTAATAACATTCCAAATTTAGTAAAGGCTAGCAATTTAGGTATAAATGTGATAAACATAAGGGTAGTCTAAACAAAAAAAGGATCAAAATTTGTCTAGAGCATATTAATGTATACTGTGGATTTTTGCTGTATACATGTTATATACAAGTTTTCTCTCATGCTATATTGACCTGTCACATGTTTGCACTTATGTCATAGCAATGAGCTGTCAAATATGTAACCTTTATTTCTGCTTCTGTATGTTGTATTCATTTTCTGCGTCAAAAAAGGGTCTAGAGCTGTCATAGGCTAGATTAGGGTCAAGTACTTTTGTCTGCCATCAAATTCCATGTTAGTTATTTTTTAATACACTTGTTTACTATCTAGACCCATGTTGAGAACTCACAGAAAAGTAGCACAACCTTCAGTTGTACAGTTTGTGGCTAAGCTGCTTCTGCAGAAATTCAGTCCTAGGAAACAGGATTTGTGTCACATTCAATGATATTACCATTTACATTTTTAGAGGAGGGGATGGTCTGTACCTCATCCAGGTAGATTAGGTGTTGCCAAATGCAGTGTAATTTCTGATGTGATAAAGTTCACCATATTTATAGTTTACATCAGATTTTTATATCCTTTATATACCTGGCTAAAATGACAAAACTGAGGAACAGATACTGTTTTATATTTTGTGTAACAAATATTTTCATTTATAATGTTGTAAGACAAGTTGTTACAGCAGGTTTGAAAGTCACAGCTTAAAATATAATGCTATGACATATCTTTTTTAACTGTCAACTATGTAAAGCTATGTGTACTGCAATACAGCCTTGAGGTTTCCATAACAACCAGCTTAACTACCTTGGTGACAGTAACTTACAGTATGATGTCAATAGACTAACAATATTACAGGCAGATACAGAATATCCTTCTGGAGGAAAACAAAGCATTATTGTCAGATACAATGTTTTACCACTATCCCTTGACAGATAATGAAATTTATATAATAATTAATATTATTATAATTAAATAATAATAAAAGTAAATA
>WWET01003539.1:41586-51957 GCA_011038615.1 Limnodynastes dumerilii | reverse complement strand
GTGGGTGTATAGTTCAGGTAGTGTTTTTAGAGAAACCATATATGAATATCTAGGATTAACAATTCTGTGTAGAATAATGCACTGGTATGTTACCAACAATGGTATCTTGTATCTTTTCTAGGACTATATTCCCAGGGAGGTTTCCAAATTACTGAATCATTTAACTGTTTACACTTTTTTTATTTGGAAGGTACAATTTTTAATAATCCAAATGGAGATAAAGAAATCTTTACATATAAAATATATAGTTCTCTTCATTTGCCCCTCCCTCCGTCTCCCTTTCTACCTTCTAATTTGTTTTGCTAAGTGCCCCATCCTTTTTTTTATTTTACCCTATTCTACTTTCTTTTTTTTCCTAGTGGTTCCATCCCACCTCTTCTCCCTGACAAATTTGAGCAACTGCACTTTAGCTATTTCCATTCCTAAAGTAGATTAAGCATCCTAAATAAAATGCCCCAGCACACTGCTATTAAGTATGTAAAATGCCAAATCATCTGTAAAAAAACAAAAAACAGAAAAGATTACACACGTTTGCAAATACATGAAAATCCACCTACCTGCCACTTTCAAGACTTTTCTGCTACAGGTAATATGTGTGTTAAGTATTATGTGAAATCAATACTACAACTCATACTCACTTTGGACTGAGATAATTACACAGGAAAATCCCTCTCTGTTTGAAACTGTATTTTAACTCTAACGCAATATAATGGAGTATCAGTGTTCAGTGGCGTAGGAACGGAAATTTTCATGGGGGGCAAAAGGCCAAGGACTACTATAGGGCCTAGAGCCCCTTTTCTCAGGTTTTGCATGTGATTTTTGACAGCTGTGACAGTGACTGTAGAGATGCAACGACTCCTTGTTTCTGGGGTTGGCCAACCCCAGCTTAATTGTTTATTTTACTATAAAAATTGATTTATATATTAAGGTATGTGCTATAAATTTAAGTTTCTATATCTCACGCTGGACGCACCGCATGAAATTCAGGGTAAAAGTAAAGTGAATAGTTTTTCATCAATACAAGTTGTTTATTAAATATTTACAAACGGAACACTTAGCATTTGTTTAATAAACCAATCAATCAATCAATCAATCAATCTGTATACTAAGGCTATGAAGGATCTACTGCTACACTGAATGGGGGTGGGGGGCGGCGTTACATGACCCTGCTCTGGGGCCATGACTCTCTACGACACTTAGGCTACGATCTGGCAACAATGAGACGCTGCTAACGTTTTAAACCGTCCACAGGCCACAATTATTTACTCTCTCTGTTGCATTGTCGTTCAACTTATCAGAACAGTCAATGGGAAGTACCGCTGTGTCTGCTTATTCTTACTGCAAATTGTGATGGCAAAATGAGTGGGGTTCTAAGAAAGAAAGAAAAAAAGCGTTTGCAAGAACAAAATGTACACAGAACAAACATGAAGACAACTTTATTTTTGGTAAATAGAAATTACAACAGTTGACGAGTTCAAATAAAGCTATTATCGCTTCATCCCCATTTTAGCTTAATTCATCCTCATTCACCTTTGTGCAGAAGTTCAAGGGGGGTGCAAAAGACTGTCCCCTCTGCACCCTACACCTCTGTCAGTGTTCACAAGTACTATTGCTTACTCAGACTTGCTAGTGGCTTTGGTCCACATTCACAAATAAGTAAAAAATAAGTATGCGTGAATTAGCAAAAATAAGCGCCTAAGTTGCAAGGCAACTCCCATGACAATCCCCTTCTTACGGATCTTTACTGACTTCCTATGGCATACATCAGGTTACCATATCTCTCCGTGTGTGTCTTTGTGCGTTTTTTTTCTAACATGTGGACTCTGCAAACCCAGCCCGTGCTGCCCTATTTAAATGCTCCCCCCATACTTTTCTTAACTTCCTACTTGGAGTAGTGCTTTCTTACGGATCACATTAAGCACAGCGTAGAACTTTGTGGAAACAGGTTTCTGTGATTCACATCTGGATCGCAAAAGTTTATTAAAAAAAACACTAAGATACGCACACATCATGCGTGTGAATCAGGTCCTTTATTACCATTTCAGAATAAGGGGGACAATCAGTATTTAATTTTAATAATATAACTGCTAAATATTCTATATCAAATTGTTATAAAATATTCACAGCACCCATCATGCACCACCAAAAGACCAGCGTAATAGCTAGCACTGCCAAAGACAGCAGCATATATGTTATAAAGGTTGTGCAATATATTCAGATATATGTAGCTAGAATTTGATTAATGGCAAGCTTAACTCTATTGGACATTGGTGGTTGATATATAAGGGCAAGTGGTATATATCGCACAATGGACCAGCCATCTTGTAAGGTAAAAGTGCTCAGTGCTCTGTAAGAGCCAGTCACACAGCAGTGTTAGTAGCAGGTCTGAGAGTAATTTTATTATGGAAAGAAAAGTTTTCAGGTTTGTTAACAATATAACAGAAAGAAAATCTGTATAGCAAAGTAGCTGTAAAAATGGTAGACAAGTTGGTAAGCTGGTTTGAAAAGGTGAGTTTTAAGGAAGCGTTTGGAGAGGATAGGATAGTCTTAATAGATTAGTAATAGGCAAGGAAGGATATTCCATAGAGTGTGTGCAGCCCGGGAGAAGTGCTATAACTGGGAATCAGAGCATTTAGAGAAGTAGGTCACTAGAGTACAGTCTTTTATAGAAAATATGACATCATTTACATTAAAGGGCTCTAGTGAGTGCTCTAGTGTTTATGACGTCATCATTACTATAAATGGCTGCCCTCTAGTGTCGGAATGGTCATTAGTAGCGGCGGCCATGAAGAGGAAGGAGCCTGTCGCCATCGCAAGTGCCAGAAGAGGCCGAAGGACTGGATCAGCATCTTCAAGCAGGCGGACAAGATTCTTCAAGCAACTGGAGAAGATGACCTACAAAGAAGAAAGAAACTCCAAGCAACTCGTCCCAAGAATGATGACAGCTAAACGGTGAGTCTGAAAATCTATTATTTCACTTATGCAACACATAGTACATTACAGCACATTTAGTACAAAAACACGGTGGCCACCAGGGATAATTTTACAGGGTTGGGGGTAATATAATCCATTGTAAATGGTTTTTTTAATGCACACATGTATGTCAATGTATTTATGTATGTTTTTTTCACACTGTAATTTTTTTCTTGGCACCGCAGACAGCGCAGCATGTTTAGAAGGCTTAACATGCTGACGCTGATATTACTACAAGGCTCAGAAATGCTGAGCCTTGTAGTTCTATCAGCACAGCCATGCTAAGCATTATAGACATGCTGCGCTTCTTTTTTTTTTTTTAAAAAGGTAAAATCGCTGTGCTTTTCTATAGAAAAGCACAGCGATTTAGCCCTTGAAAAATCGATGCTTCTCGATGGAGAGTTAAAATCGCGGGAAAAAAATCGACACTTAGTAAATACCGCGATTTTTGCCAAAAAAATCGCGGTGAGATCCGTCAAATTAAAATCGCTTAAAAAACCCCGCCAATTAATGACACAGCGTGACCACACCCTGGGACCTTATAAACAAGTCACCTTTGCTGACCACACCCACTGGTTTGGAGGTGATTTGAGTGCAACTGAGGGCAGGACAATCTGGAAACGAATACTGTGGGGGTAAGACATCCCTAGCACCCCTAGGGGTGTGAAGAGGGTCACATGTAAAATTAATGGACCAATATTAGTGTCAAATAAAGTGTGAAAAATAAAATGTCCAAAATGACAGACATTACTGTCAAATCCATAGTTTTCAGGGTTGCTAAGCTGATTGGTGACAGATGTCCGTCTGAATGTGGTAATATTGGCTCCCATAAGACATACTAGGGGGTTGGGGTCCCAGTAGAACCTCCCATTGGTGTAGGCTGGGCAGAACTTTAACAAAGGGAGCCTGTTCTGAGTCTTCTACTGGATGAATTTGGATGACGGGGGGGAAGGGGACAGAGGAGTGACAGAGGAGTGACAGCAGAGGTGACAGGAGAAGTGACGAGGGGGGTGACAGGGGAGTAGCAAATGAGTGACGGGAGTGACAGGAGGAGTGACATCTAACTCAGTGATAAGTTAACTTTAAGTTTTAAACCCAGGTAACGCCGGGCACTTTTGCTAGTATGTAATAATTTTCTTTGGTTAATATTTTCATTTATATTTCACTGTCGTCTGAGCTGTTGTTCTTCTCTTTATCCCTCCTTATGTTATCTGCTTTATGGTGTGATTTTTGGTAGAACATAATAAATCTTTTTTGGTCATTTTAATATGAGTCTATGATGACCTAATTGCCATTTCTTTAGACTGTAAAGAGTGTCCAGAGATACCCAAACTTTATCTCTTTTCCAGTACAATGCATAGATGGATGGTAGATTTTGTACAGGATGGCTCAGTAGTTAAATGTATAAAATAGGCCTTTGGGATTAGAAGCCTGGGTAGGAAAGAGAGTTTATAATTAGGATTGTTTGGCATTGCCCAGAGCATTTTTATATGTGTAGGTTAAAAAGGCATGGTCCCCACAAAGAGCAAACAAGGCCAGATAAAGGCTGGGTCCTGATAGTGAGGCCCAGGTTGCCCTAAATTGGGTTTTGTCGATCACTGAGTCTCCCAATACCCTAACAACCCGGCTGAGGGAGCCACATACATGCCAGATGATGGCTCTGAGTCTGTCAGGGTTAAGGTTATCCATTCTTCTGGGCTTGGCGTGTCCTTCGTGTATTGAGAAGGGTCCTGGGCTTACGAGAGGTGGTACAGCCACTGCTCATCCACCGGTATTTTGGGCACTCTACTTGCAGCCTCCTCTTCAATTGTCTCCCTAGGCTGGCCTGGAAACAAACAGGGGTGAAGCATGTTTCGGTGCAGGACCTGAGTTTTCTTGTTTCCTCCTACTGGGACGACTTCCTACACAGGATTATGTGGGGAGACACATCCCAGGACCACATAAAGTTTCACCTTCCAATGCTCACTTAGGTTGTTGCCTCCTGCTTTCAAACGAACAAGTACTCATTGGCCGATCGCCAACAGGTCGGCCACCATATGTGTTGGTGTGTGGCCGGCCCAATCTGCTCTTCATTCTCTTGCAATTTTCCATGGCACCTCCAGTCGCTGGCGATGTTCTTCCACCCAGCTGGCTTCCGTCCTTATGGATTCTTCATCAGTATGACACACTGCTAGAGCTTGTAGTTCTCTTCCAGAGAGTCCAAACAGGAGGAAATATGAGGCAAAGCCTGTAGTTTGGTGTACCCATCGATTGTAGGCCCAGACTAACTCCTGAACATATTCCGGCCATCAAGTCTGCTTCTCAGTCTCCAAAGTCCTCAAAATCTGCAGCAGAGTTAGATTGAAGTGCTCATTTGTGTCATTTCCTTGGGGGTGGTAAGGTGTTGTCTGGGACTTAGCCATGCCGTAGAGTTGCCAGAGTCCCCCCATCAGCTGTTCTTGAAAGCACACTCTTTGGTCCAAGTGTATCTGCTCCGGGCACCCATACGGTCTAATAAACTAGCAGGTAGCAGGCCAGGCATAAAATATTGCCTTTGTAGCCACCAATATGTCTTCGCCGAACCCAAGTGTTCCTCGGTCTCATGTGCTTCTCTCGTCAGACCTGTGGCCAACGACATTGGTATCACCACCTGATACACTATCCATAGTTCATGTGGCAAATAAGCCCGTCTGCACAGCACATCATCCCAGAGCATCAAGCGGTCACACTGGTGTAGGACCTTCCTGCAAAGGGGGGACAGATGACTCCTCTTCCAAGTCGAAGGCCAGTGCTGGTTCTTCTTTCAAGCTCAAATCTTTCTCAAGCATGGATCCTTCTCCTGTTCCATCACCCAATTAAAATCCAGTCCCCGCAACCGTGTCACACATACTTGCCCTTGGGTGGTTATCTTCTGCGGGGCAATACTTGGGTGAGGATCTCTTCGGCTTCTCGCTTCTCATCTCCAGGGCTGATGGGAGCCTGGGTAGGAAACCTGGAGAGGGGGTCGGCATTCTCATTGTACCTGCCAGGCTGGTAGCAGATCTGGATGTCAAACTCGGACAGCCTCGCCACCCAACGCTGGTCCAAGGCCCCTAGACTCGTAGTCCAGATGGGCCAACGGATTGTGATCTATCACTACTGTGACTTTGGTGCTGGTGAGGTACTTTGCAAACTTTTTGGTAACTGCTTACATGACGGCCAACAACTCCAACTTGAAGGCACTGCAATTACTGGGTTTCCTTTCTGCCTCGCATAGGCTCCTGCTGGCAAAGGCTATAACCTTCTTTTGCCCATCTTGTACTTGGGTTAGCACTGCCCCTAATCCTTGTTTACTGCCATCAGTGTAAACCATAAACTGTTTCCCGAAATCAGCATAGGCTAGCACCGGCGCCCGGAGGAGGGCCTCCTTCAGTTGAACAAACGCTCCTTCTTGCAGGTCCCCACATGTCACCGCACAGTGCTTCACCTCCATCGACAGTCCTCTAAGGAGGTCGGTCAGGGGGCAGGTCACCTTCGCAAAATCCTGTACAAACCTCCAGTAATATCTCACCAGACCCAGGAAACCACGCACTTCTGTCACGGTGTTAGCTACCTTTTCTAGGATGGGCCTCACTCCTTTGTGGGACACAATGGGCCGGATCCAGAACTACGTGTGCCGTACGTTTATTCGCGGAGCGTATTTTCATGCACGTAAGTTCGCTACACTCCCCTCGGCACACCCCTTGCACGGACGTATTTTGTCAAGATACGCTTTCCAAACCCTACCTTAACTTTTTCCAACGTAACCGCAGTCATACGCACACGTACGTATGGGCTGAACGAATTTACGCAGCTAAGCACGCCCATACTGTACACTTTAAATACAACCCCCCGCCTACTTCACGTATTTCACACGTAATTTGGACTAACGTAAAATCGGCACGCCCACACGTAAGTATTTGTGTGACACATACGTGAATGGCCCATACGTTCACAATTATGCTACGTGAATGTGCGTATTTTCTATGGTGCGCATGCGTAGTGCGTTCTAAACAGCGATTTTACGTGTCTGCCACACGTAAATTCACTTCGACGCGTAGTTCTGGATCAGGCCCAATGTGCCCAAGGTACTCCAAGCTTGACTTTAGGAGATGGCACTTCTGAGGCTTCAACTTCAACCCGAACTGCTCAAGCCTCTGCATAACTAGGTTCAGCCGTTCCATGTGTTCTTCCAGCATGGGGACGAACACTATGATGTCATCTAGGTAGATGAGGATAGCCTCAACGTTCAGGTCCCCCAAACACCTCTCCATAAGCCACTGGAAATTGGCCAGGGCATTAGATAACCAAAAAACATCCAGCAGAATTCGAAGAGTTCCATACGTAGGTATAACAAACGCCGTCTTCTCTTGGTCCTCTTCTGCTACAGCCACCTGCCAAAATCCGCTGGCGAGGTTCAATGTGGAGAAGTATTTTGCTTGCCCCAATGCCACCAAGGACTCTTTAATCCAGGGTAATGGGTAAGCATCCCACACTGTGTAGCTATTCAGTTGTCGGTAATTCACACAGAAACGTATGGCTCCATCGTTCTTCCTAACCAACACAATGGGTGCTGACCATGGGCTCTTTCTCTCCCGGATGACTTAGTTGTCCAACATTTGCTTTAACATTGTCTTCACCTCCTGGTATAACTTTGGTCGGTACCTTTCCCGGATTGGAAGATCGGCTTCTGTCGGTACTTCGTGTTGGATTTCATCTATAAGGCCGAAATCCTCCTCATGTCATGAGAATGCCTGTTGTTGGCTCCACAGTATCTCTTCCAGCTGGGCCACTTCAGCCGGAGAAAGCTCCTCCACCGACACGTCCGTTTGTTCTCTATTGACCCTTCCGCTCCACGAGAGGATGAGTGCCTCTGGCTCCATCTGCTGCACCGACATTACTCAAGAGGATTTTGGAGCCACTAGGTACTCCGCTCCTTCCTTGGGTCTGCCTGCGGACTCCACAAGGGTCTCCAACCCTTTATGCCTTCAATGGGTGCGTACCTCAAGATGAACAACAAGTTTGTGCCATGGGGGGCTTCTTTGGACTGGTTCGGATAGTTCCCAATGGGCTGGGGGCATCAGCATTACATCTTCCCTCTTAAGCATGGGTCACTCTCTGTAGGGCCTGTTGTATAGGTATCTGCACCCCTAGGGGAACATGGTGTGTTCAATAAAAACATGAGAACTTAGATAAAGATCAGAACACATTTTATGACCAATTTATGCAGAAATCCAGGTAATTCCAAAGGGTTCACATACTTTTTCTTGCAACTGTAGCTATGGCAATCTTATGCCCAGTCCCTCCTGTTGTCCTACCTGATCCAGACTATTCTGTAAAAGCCTCTCTCAGTTTGTGGCCAGTTGTAGACCTTCTCCCAATTCTGCCAAACTCTCTGCCACCTGTGAAGAGATAACAATTACAGAGAGCCAACTGCAAGTGTTGGCAGTGTTTAAATGCCTCACTGGGAAGAAGTGCGTGACTTCACTCCCTGGCTGGAGGATTACTCAGATTTCTCTGGCAGGGGACCCAGGGGCTGAGCATGGACCTCTCTAACCCTTTATTTGCTAGAGGTTCCACCTTACCCACCGTGGTGGGGGCCAAACAGCTGAAATACTTTAAAATGGACACTCACCTTAGAATCTTATGTCTTCAACCTCTTCCTTCCTCCCAAAGCTGCAAAGAAAGCACAGGCAGCCTGGCCTATGAACAGAAATATTAACAGGCCGAATGCCAAAATCCTACAGGGGACTATCCCTGACTTACCAACTCTGTCTCTCAATGGAGAGACTAAAATTTAACCATTACACACAACACAATCTATCAATACTGAAAATACCAGGCTAGCCTGGATTGACTTCTGCAGCAGCGACGGTGAGGAACATGAGAAATTTCCTTAGAAACTGATGCTGTGTCCGCACCTGCCTGGGCACATTCCCTACCACAGGAGGCTGAAAAACAGCAGACTTACACAGAGTCCCTTTTATGCAGGTGATACTGGGTCTACTTCCCTTTTAGATGGAGGATATGTGCTGCTTGGGGGGCACCAGGTGCTTAAGAGGGGAAAACAGGCCCAATACTCGTTGCAAAGACAGTGTGGGCATATGAGGTACTGTGAGAGTATGCTCGTTGCTAGGGTGAGCCTGGACAAGGGGTGTATAAGGGGAAAGGTAATGTAGGATGTGAGGTGCTGCAGAGGGGAGGGGCAGGCAGCCAATGCTCGCTGTCTAGGGGGGAGAAGTAGGGAGCAGGTCTGGACAGGGGTGTAGGTTATGGGCCCCAACGCTCGTTGCCAAGGGGGAAGATGGTGGACTGCAGGGTCAGGCAGCTAGTTGTCTAGGAAAGTTATGTTGCTGAGGACAGGCAGGCCTAGTGCTTGTTGCCTAGGGGGTACAGATCTGGCAAAGGCTATGGTGGAGGGACAGACAGAAGGAGGGGTATGCCACACTGTGGGGGACAGATCAAGCAGCCAATTGCTTGTTGCCAAGGGGGAACACTGGTGTGGTGTACAGGGGAAAAGATACAGGCTTCCACATTTGTTGCTAAGGGGGGTGCCGGCAGGCACGGCAGCAAATGCTCATTGCCCAAGGGGGGGGGTCACTATACCTCTTATCTGGACTGCTGCCCCACACTGGGACAGCCTCCTCCTGTTCCTACCTGCTACCCAGGGGCCTAAGAGTTCTTTTGCATGTCCCTGGATAACAGACTGCTGCTTTGCCTCTGCCTCTTCTGCCTGCCTCCTGGCAGCTACAGGACTTCCTCTTCTTCTGCCTGCAAATAAACCTCCTGGCTGCCACGATGCTTCCTCGTCTTCCGCCCGTGGGTCTTCTCCTTGCAGCTGCGGGGCTTCTCTCGGCATCTTCTGCTCTTCTCCTCGTCCTCCCTCCTCGCTGTCCCACCGTCGACTGAGCCCTGCTCACGTTCCCAATCCTGCTCTCAAGTACCACTAACAGTCCATGTTTTTCAGGCCTCCGCACAGAATAAGTGATATAGTAGGGCCAGATTCAGGGCTACGTTTCCATTACGTTTCTTCACGTAGCGTATTTACTATGCACTCCCCTAGGTGCTCCCCTTGCATGTACATACTTTCGCCTGTTTACGCTTCCCAAACCCTACCTTAACTTTACACAGCATGACTACTGACGTACGCATTGGCCTCACGTACTTACGAGCCTATGCACGCTCATAATATATGATTTAAATGCCTCCGAAGCGTAATTACGGGTGTCGTATGGCTGGCACGCCCCTTCATTCATAGTTATGCTGTTGATACGTAGGAAACCAGCCACGTGGCATCTCCAGCAATGAGAGACGCCACACTCTCTCCTCCTCCCAGCGGCTACTCGGTCTCTATCTGGATCCAGCTCCAAGCCTCACCAGTGTAGGAAGGGACGGATACAT
>WWET01003538.1:153701-163756 GCA_011038615.1 Limnodynastes dumerilii | reverse complement strand
TGAATCGATCGCAAGCACTTAAGATCTTAAGTGCTGCGAATCTTTAAGATCTTAAGGATTTGCATGGAAATGGGCGGGGGGAGGCAGGGAAATGAGGGAAAGTGGGCGCGGGCTGACACTTAGGATCTTAAATGAACGCTACCACGTCACTTAAGATCCCAAATGACAGCGTAGAGTTAGGGCTAGTCAATGGTGGTCTAAGTTTAAGATCCACCGCTGTTTGCAAGGGGAGTGACTCTTTATGCAGTGGGCTGGAACCTGCTAGGATCTTAACATTAGATGCGTATTTTTGCGATCTTTTCGCAATCGCATCTCTGAATCAGCCCCTTATACTATATATATATGCTTATAACAACGTTACGTTACTTATGGGCCACTGCCGTGGGCTTGCCCCCCAGGCCAAAATTTGCCAGCCAGCCCCAATAGGGCCAGATTTACTAAGCCGCAGAAATGGAGAAATGGAGATGTCACGCAATCAATCCCGTGCCGTTACTTATGGGCCACTGCCGTGGGCTTGCCCCCCAGGCCAAAATTTGCCAGCCAGCCCCAATAGGGCCAGATTTACTAAGCCGCAGAAATGGAGAAATGGAGATGTCACCCATAGCAATCAATCAGATTCTAGCATATAATAGCAAAGTGAGAGCTAAAATCTGATTGGTTCCTATGGGCAACATCTCTACGTTTGCAAACCCGCAGCTTACTAAATCAGGCCCTAAATGTCAGTGTTCCATTATATTATGACTCCAACTGTCAATGTTCCATTATATGATGACAAAAAAAATCTCAGTTTTCCATGATATTATGTTTCCATCTGCTAGTGTTCCATATTACTATGGCTCAAAATGTATGTGTTTCAGTATATTATATATAACTCAAAATCAGAAGCTTAGATATATAAACAGGTATTTTGCAAAAAATAAAATAAAAATCACAGCGAAATAAGCTTATTTATAAAGCAAATATGGATGAATTCACTAATGGCAACCAAGTAATTAAGAATATATTTTTAATAATTCACAAATAAATATTAAAATCAACTGCTTCAGCAATCACGTATTGGCATATATAATCTTAAATTATATTATATTATATAGAATACATGGTAAATAATCTTTATCCATACAGAAAAAATAACAATTATTTTTTTATCTCAATTTATAAGTAATCATACAGTCCTAAAAATATAGATAAACACAGTCCAAGTACAGCTCACAGTAATCACAGGGAGATATCCGAGTTGAGAATAATTGAAAAGAATTACCCAAATCCGTGGAAAGCGTCCTTTGTTTTGGAGGTGATTAGCAGTGTACCTTATAGTAATCACAGGGAGATATCCCAGTTGAGAATAACTGAAAAGGATTACTACGATCATTGGAAAGCGTCCTTTATTTTGGAGGTAATTAGCAGTGTATGTCCGCAATAGATGGTGAATTCCTTCAAGAAATGGGTTCCAGCTAAACAGAGATAGAAATTAGCGCTGGTGACTTTTGTTTGTTTTTATATAATTATACAAAAAAATATACAATTTGTGAGTGGATATGGATTGTCTCTGAATATGGGGGGAGAAGGAGGATAGATAACCTCTGGAGGATTGATTCAATGAATTTGTTTGATGGAAGGGAATGTCTCTCAGTAAATGGGTAGGGTTTTTTGTTGTTGTTGTTGTTTTTTTTTTAGTAATGGTGGGTATTTAATCTGTATTTATGTATTTATTATATTTTTGTTCATGTACATGTACAAAATCTACATTTATTTTTTTTGTATTTCATCTGATTTATTGAATTTTTTTTTAGAATCTATTATTTATCCTGACTATACAAATAACTTGAAAATAATTAATATAGGCCTCTTTTAATTTTTGCTAAGGGATTAGTTAAAAAAGTAAGAACCACTTATGGCAACAGAAACACTTAACGGCCTGGTACCATTATGTGTCTGGGTTCCTCCTCATACAAGTGGTCCTAACTCTAACTGTCAGAGTCCTAACTTTGGCTAATATATCATGTATTTTTAAAGTGAGAGCTCACCTGCCACAGAGGTCCCCAAGTCACTGAAACAGCTACTTTGAAACAGCACTCCCAGCTGCTATCCCAGACAGGCTTTAAAACAAACACACAAAATGGAGGTTGCTCAAATCAATTTATAGGTAAACACAGAGCATATGCTAGCAAGATATGGGGAATTCACACAGAAACAAAAAAGGCACCCATGACATCTAACTTTAAAATAAACGTCAAACGTCAATTCATTACATACATTTGCACATATATCATAAGCCACCAGCCACTTACAAGGCTTCACTATTTTGGTCCTAACTTTAATACCGTCATTATTTTTATCATAGATATAATGGCAGTTTAGCTTCTGACTAACAGCAAAGTGCTAGAGGGTTTAGTACTAATTCCACACGCATATAATCCCGGCAACTGAAAGCCCTACACAAATTGCCCTACAGTGATAATCCTGGCATGGAAATGATACTGGCACGGAGGTAATCCCGGCAACGCTGTAAGAATCCCAATAAGCTTTTGTATTGTTTTGAATGTGAACATGTCTGATGCTTAACAACATACAATTTAACCCTTCTTATACTGCTTGCATAAAATCAACACACCCAAATCCCCTGACAGTTTACGCGACCGTCATGCCAAAACCCATGTTTAGCTGCCACAATTTGGATAGTGACAATGGGCCAGATCTAGACCCAAGTTCTGTTTACGTACAATCGCATAGCGTATTTACGCGATCGTAAGTACTATGCACTCCCCCGGGCACTCCCATCGGACGCACATAATTTACTTGATTTACGAGTACCAAACCCTACCTTAACTTTGCCAAGCTCGTACGTAATGGATTGTCGCACGTAACGGCCTGAGCCTACCCATACTGTACCATTTAAATGCCTCTCTCCGCCTACAAAGCGTATTTCCAGGTCTCGTATGGATGACACGCCCTTTCGTTCGTATTTACGCTGAAGGGGCCTGATTCAGACCTACACATGAGAGCGGAGCGTATTACCGCTTCAGCGTAAAAACTTTCACTCCCATGACACTCCCCTTACCTTTACCTCCTTACGCCGGCTGAACCCTACCTTAACTTTTCCCTGCGTCGGTACGAATTTTCGTAGCGATGCGCTGATCGTACTGGGCTAAGCACGCCCATACTGTACAATTTAAATGGCTCCCCCCGCCTACATTTCCTAACTTCAGCATCCGTACTAACTTTGTAATATAAACACGCCCCGTCGTCGGAAACTACGCAAAGAATACGAACGCCTGAATCGCCGCTATGAAAAGCTCTTTGGTACGACAAGAAGTTGTCACTCTGCACATGCGCAGTGCGTTTTTTCTGCCGATGTTACGCTTACGACCAGCGTACGATCGCTTGCGAGCGTAGGTCTGGATCAGGCCCAAGGTACATACGATTAGAGTTATGTTGCATAACATCTGGCGCGCACATGCGCAGTACATACAAAAAGGCGATTTTACAACAGCAGCTAGCGTAAATACGCTTGCGTACTGAGGTCTGGATCTGGCCCAATGTGTCTCCTCGGCCAGACGCATTGAACCACAACTTGGATTGTCTGGAGTTTTTCATTCTGTCTTCCACATGAAGGGCCTGATTCAGACTTAAGAAAGTTCTTAAAAATAAGATCTTAAAGTCACTTCTGAGCAAAACCATGTTGTTTGCAGACGGAGTCAAGATAATTGTATTCTTTGCAAAGAAGTTGTCACTCTGCACATGCGCAGTGCGTTTTTTCTGCCGATTTTACGCTTACGACCAGCGTACGATCGCTTGCGAGCGTAGGTCTGGATCAGGACCAAGGTACATACGATTAGAGTTATGTTGCATAACATCTGCCACGCACATGCGCAGTACATACAAAAAGGCGATTACGACAGCAGTTAGCGTACATGCGCTTGCGTACTGAGGTCGGGATCTGGCCCAATGTGTCTCCTCGGCCAGACGCATTGAACCACAACTTGGATTGTCTGGGGTTTTTTCATTCTTTCTTCCACATGAAGTATGGAAGTCCATACTCTAACCCTTTCCTTTGTGTTACAATAAAAACAACACACCTAATTCCCTGACTGTATTCTTGACCGGCATAACAAAACCTATGTATAGTTGCGACAATTTGGAAAGTAATAATTTGTCTCCCCGGTGAGATATTGAACGCCAATTTGCAATTTTGTTGTTTTTTTTTTTATATTTTAATTTTTCTTCCACATGAAGTAGTGAATGCCTAACATACTCTAACTTTGTGTTACAATAAAATCAACACACACAATCCCTTGACTGTCACAGCTCTGCAGAACGTCTCACAGTGAAAGACTGAGTTGCATTATTATTATTAAATCTATAACAGCTTTGTAGTACAAAGTTTGAAATGCATCCATGTAAGGGTGTTGTAGATACAATGTACACCAAGCCTAAGCATTTTGTATCCTAGAATATGCCAATTATTTTTGATAGGAGCATAATGATCTCCTAGGCAAATCTTTCAATCTTCCAGGGCAGGTCAACAGCTATAAGCAAAGCATCCTCTGTTCATAAATCATGGGGATCTAATGCAAGAAGAGAATGGGTTTGTAAGGTCATTAAATTTGCCCTTCATCATGTTCTTGCAAGATTTTTGCTACCTCCGGCCAACACAATGTTGTTATGCCGTCCTTTTCATTATCACTTTGGTTATAAATGACAACATATATTGGCCCACCAACAATAATATTTATGATCTAAGGCCTCCACTCCCCCATGCATGATGTTATTATAAGGTTATTATAAGCAGAGACATCGCATAGCGTACTGGCTATTTTTCAGGCGTTTATTTAGCACAAATGCATTATTGAACATTAAATAATTATATTTCTTGCATTATTAATATTCCATATTATTATTATTAATATTAATATTATTATTGTTATTTTCCCAGGGATTATTAGGTAATAAAAAAAGAAATAAAGCAGTACACACAAGTATTGGGCTGCGTTCAGAGTTACACTGAATTTCCATATGTAGCTTCTGCAATAGATGGTAACGTATGGAGTTTCTGATTCACATTACTACACATAGGAGAGCAAAGCACTCCACCTGCATTCATACGTATGGATAGCGAATCCATGTCCTGGGGGCTTAACTATTCCAATAGAGGATTGTGTGTAAGGGCTAAATCCAGCCCTTACTTTACAGTTTAAATGCCTTAATTATAGTAGCTGATTTCCACCCTGAACACCGCATCGGGTGGCTGCATTCCGTTGCGGTATAATAGGTAACGTGCATGCATAGTACATTTTGAAAGCTGGCTTAAGTGCTTATCGTATGTAAGTTAGTTTTTTTTTTTATTATGTCAGTATCCAGCCCATGCAGTGCATGTTTTTGTTTAATTTGACTATTATCTTTTGGGTCTTCTAGAGCATTTAACTGATCTTTAACTTGTGGCTCTCCAAATGTCATAGGGCCGGATCCAGAACTAGGTCCGTCTTCCATAGACGGACGTAATTCAATGAACAATAGCTACTGCTCATGCGTCTTTTAGACCGCATATATGCAATCTACGTATCGAAATGATACGCAGAATACGTACAATAGCTACTACGCATGCGTAGTAGCTATTGTTCATTGAATTACGTCCGTCTATGGAAGACGGACGTAGTTCTGGATCTACCCCATAAATATGTTCCTCACCTGCAGAGCCAGATTTTTATTCCAAGTCTGATGTAGTGCAACCAATCAGTACATTGTTTATTCCAAATGACAATATTTGACTGGTGTTTACTTTGGATTGTTTCACTTTTGAACTTTTCTAACTACTTTTGTATATGCCGAAAACACTAATCATGATTCTCTGTGTTGAGAAAGTTCAGAAACAAGATGAAAATGCATTCATAGTTATTAATGGTATAATAAAGTAAAAATGAAGTTAAACATATAAAGCAGTCCGTTTTCTTATGTTTGCTTTAATTATGTATTCTAAAAAAGTATAATACAATTACACACACATTTTATTAAAACAAAAAACAAGTTTAAAATTGACTTTTTTCTTTAATGCATCTTCTAATGTATAAATACAGTGAAAATAAAATAAATGACCAATTCATTGTGACTAATAGGCTCAACATTGTTCAGAGCAATATCATTTGATACACTAGATGGTGATAATGTACATATTTGTCATAAAGATAATTTTGTCATTTCTAATCTGGTCTTTGAAATGTTTCTTAAAAGAACAATGGGATATGATTGTTGAATTTTACTTGTTAGCTGGGTGATATGAGTGGTCTGTGAAATGAATAACTAATAAATCATTTTATATGATAAACTTTTGGTAAAGTAAAAACTATATAACTCACATTAACAAAATGTATCTTATTATTCCCAAACTCACGGATTTCTTGCTCCACAAAGAGTTTCTGATATATTGGAATTTTCAAAGCTAATAAATACCCCATCAGTTATATGAATTGCAAAAGCACTCCCTCCACACATGAACCTCAAAGTCTTTGCAAAGATCAGTGCACTCTCTTAACTAATGTTATTGACCTGGAATTAGTGGTCTTATTGACCTGGAATTAGTGGTCTTGATAGGCCCATGATTACATAAAGAAGGTAACAAATTTCATGTCTTACAACAGGCATGTTTTCTTACCTAATTAGGAGAGTAATAGTCAGTTATTGCTGTGGCAGTAGATAAAAAAAAAGCACTGGCTTTGGGCTCAGTGGAGGGGGAGCAGGATGAGTCAAAATACAGCCAAATGACAGAAGACTGGATTCACATCTACATTATTTTTAAGTTCCGTGCCTTTAAGTGCTGCTCTAATGCGCACATGTAGTAAATATTTTACGCAATCTACGCAGTGTAGTTGTGAATCCAGTCCAGAATTTTAAAAGTTCAGGTATGACATATCGGTGCATACCGGCCCACTCTGAGCACTGATTTAGATAATGCATTTAGAGAAGCTCCCTTTAAAAACAAATATATTCACCTTTTAAAATAATCTAATGGATGTGTAATCTGTACTTATATACCGGATAGGTGCATTGATAATAAAACTTATTACATTGAATCTTGGAAGTTGAGTTCAGAGCAGAAGCTCTTTTATGTACTTGTATTTGGAAGTAAAGATTCATCTCTCTGATCTTTATCCATCATTTTTATGTTATTATGTTTGTTTCATTTGTTACAATGGTAGAATGACAAAACTAAGGGACTTGAGTTACCACTTAAGGTTACTATGAAGGTCAGGAATAGCATATTTCTGATGTTTATTTCTTCCTTCATGGTATCAGAAAGCACTTTATTATGTCTTGTGTATACACACGTTCAATCACTCTATTCTCTGGTTTTCTCCTCTGTCACATTAATATATCAACAGTTCAAAAACATTACAAACTGGATGATAACTTCACCTCTTGGG
The DNA here is from genome assembly GCA_011038615.1 of Limnodynastes dumerilii. Lineage (NCBI taxonomy): Eukaryota > Metazoa > Chordata > Amphibia > Anura > Limnodynastidae > Limnodynastes > Limnodynastes dumerilii. The sequence goes on along the minus strand of WWET01003538.1, from coordinate 156,338 downwards.
GATCCATTTGCTCAGGAAAGTGAGCGAATCTCTGGCGAGAAGCAGAATTTGTGCAAGAGTTACAGTAACCGAGGCTTTATTGCTCAAAGACAGCACGTTTTTATGATTCCTAGGTGGAAATGCTTCCCTTGATGTGCTCATGAAATAGACTTCAATATTCACAATTCAATATGTCTTATACTGTAATTTAGTATAAATAAAATACATTTTGAAAAATTGACTCTTTTTTTTGATACTATATTATTCATACAGAATTATCAGACTATACAACCATATATCAAACCTTTTTCAAGCCTAGGCCCAATAATTGTCTATAAATTTGGGGTCCAACCAGTAATTTTAGAATATTCTTTAGAGAATCTAAGCAGTGTCCATTAAGATACTTGCTTTAAACCTGAGGCGCTATCATTTATTTATTTATTGATTCGGTATTCTGTTAGCTAACTTGGCTTTGTATGTGAAATTATTTTAAAATTAGTTTTTAATAGTCTACTGGTGCCAGAATTTGTTGTAATATGGTTTTAATTATGTATTAGTCTGGAAGGGTTTTTATATGTTTTTTTCTAAAGTTAATATTATATAAAATTATTTTTATTCATAGAGAATATGGATTTAAATCATTTTGGGGCAGGGTTGGTTTCTTTTTTTTTGCTTTGCTCTTAGTGTATGCTGGGGCTTCATTAACGATGTGAGTCTGTACTGTACTATGCACTGTACCGTGTACTGGTTGCAGGCTAAACAGAATGGCAGTGAAGGACCAAACAAAAACAATCAAATGTAAACAGAGTGATGACCATGCCCTGAGCGCCAAAATAATGTAAAAATAAATAAATTGACAAATGAATGTATACTAAAATATAGTGGAGACTTCTGCCATATGTACCAATGAATGAAAATTTTAATAAAATATACATTCTTTTTTATTTTTTATATTTTATTAAAATATTTATTCATTGGTACATATGGCAGTAGTATCCACTATATTTTAGTATACATTTTTACATTATTTTGGTGCTCAGGGCACGGTTTTCACTCTGTTTACATTTGATTGTTTTTGTTTGGTCCTTCGCCGCCATTCTGTTTAGCCTGCAACCAGTACATGCACCCTACCCCCCTTCTTTTGCAATCTCAGGTTTCTACAACACCTATCAATTGCCTGCAAGTGTATCTCCCATTTAGTACTAGCGCTACCCCATAGTTTTTTTGTTCAATTCTTCTCCTCGCAACCTAACTGAGACTCCCCTCTACGCAGGCTAATCCTAAGACTCCCCTCCACTAACCTTGTGCCCGGTGCGGTGTGGCGAATCTGCGGTGGTCTGTGTGGCGGGTGCTCTGTTGGGTATGCTGGGGTGCGTTTCGTAAAGGCAATGAATGGGTAAGTTTTCGGAAAATAAATTTGACATACTTACCCATTCATTATGAAAAACTTCTAATTGGGTAGATTTTTGAAACACAGACAGACAAACATGAGATATCGGCTGGCTGTATTTTGAAAATCTGATTTTCTTAGTGGAAAACGGAACATGTTCAGACACCCACTGCCCCCCCTCCCAATTAAAAAAATCAGACCCCCAGATCAGACACTCACCACCTTCCCCCAATTTATACCATTCATAAAATCAGACCCCAGACACCAACTACCTCCCCGCAGCCCTATGTACATAGCAGACTACCCCATACTACACAAAGTGTGTGGCCCCAAAAAGCCCTGGCAGCAACAGTCTAGGGTGTAGATGCCCCCCTCTCCACCAGCCCAACCTACCCCTGCTTTACCACCAAGCAACTGACAAGCTACAGTCATCTTGTAGATTATAGAAATGTGCTCTCACCCCATTCATACATATAAAAGTAATAATATGGGCATACTACAATGTATACCATGACTAGTAAAAAAAATAAGCATAGTTATAAATTTAAATATACTGTATACATATATGTTTATAAATGACTAGACATACACCCAGCAGTATGTTATCATTGGTTCTTTGCTCAACAGAAGGCATACCTATAATGAATTGCAATTTCATTCATGCCTTTACTTCAGCTTAAACTATGCAACGATAATTAAAAGCCAGTTAGAATAATTAGTTGTTTTCTCGATCTATTAGCAGAGATTTGACATGGGGTCTCATTAAAGCCTGCTGCTGCTGCTGCTGCTGCTATTTGTTAAATTTGAAAGCAATACTTCTTGTGTTGGTATCATGGAAGTGTTAACATAATAATCAATGATTGTTGGTGCAGAAAGAATATTGTTAGGAATGATTGTTTCAAGTTGACTTTTTTACGGCTTGTATTTCTGCTTTTGCTGGTAGCAATGGCAATTACTCTTTTCGTTTACTGTGGTCAGTATAATCAATAGCTAACTCGGTCTCTCCAGTAACCAGGCTCTGATCTACTGGGCATACTGTCTTAAAGACCTCATGCATTAAATAAAAAAGCAAAGAGTATTGTCACTAAATGGAAAAGGCAGAGTCTATTGTTAGGTAATGTAAAGTTGGAGTCTAGTTATGCTGAATGTATAATGAATTTAATCTATTATTATGGCAGGTCAGAGTGGATTTCATTGTACGTAAGTGTAACTAAGGGAAGCAGGAAAGATAACACTTTTTATTCTTAAATAAGAAAATATTGAAGTAA
>WWET01003538.1:132992-146893 GCA_011038615.1 Limnodynastes dumerilii | reverse complement strand
GCACAAAAACATAAAATCGCATCTCTAGAGATGCGATTTTATGTCTTGTGATTTCAATGCGATTTCACCACGATTCGGTGAAATCGCATTTAGTGAATTAGAAACATTCTATGTTTCTAATACAAAAATGTCGGGACCACGATTTGCGGACCCGCGATCTCAAAACTCTTAAAATCATGTGATTTTTGGCTTAGTGAATCGCAATGAGCGACCCTTAGCCAGGGTTGCATAAAAATTGGATTTAAAAGAAAAAATCGGATTTTTTTAATGAAATGTTATTTTTAAAGTAAACGGTTTCATTTTAGATGTTCACACGTTGTTTTAGTAATACATGAACAGTTTTTGAAATGAGAACAGTAACAAAATGAACACAGTAATAGAATAAATACACACTGAACAGTGTCATCAAGAAGTACAATTAGGCTCTGAATTCACTCAATCAGTTGTGTGAGTCTGAGTCAGACATGTACATGTCTTCATCCATGTCCTCACGTTTGTCCTCAACAGAAAAGGCTCTGTAGCGTGCAACCAACTTAGCTGCTTTTTCATTTCCCAATCTGTTGCGTGTTCTGGATTGTACAAAACCGTACGTTGAAAAAATCCTTTCAATTCCAGCACTTTATGAAACTGCGGTGAACATCTGCTTCAGAAGATTTACAACAGTAAGTGTCTAACTGAAGTTGAGCTGCGTAGGACATTCACCAGGCAAGAGGAGATACTTGGCGTAAAGTGTCCACTTCAAACATGGTGCAATTGGTTTCATGGATGCACAAAATTTGATGATGACCAGCATAATTTGACGATTATTGGCAGGAGCAAACTATAGCAGTCTCAATTTCATTTTGATTTAAATCATGATTTAATCATTTGATTTAAATCGTTGATTTAATCATGTGATTTAAATCATTAATTTAATCATTTAATTTAAATCATTGATTTAATCATATAATTAAATTATATATGTTATGAAACTGGTTATCTAACATGCAGCAGGGAATCTGGGAGTATTCGCCAGAGCCCCTGGTGGTGAGGATGGACTAGTGCAGTGCCATAATAAACAAGCCGCTATCTTAGGTGCACGGTTTCACCAAAGGAGGCAGTAATCAATGATAGACACTTAAAAGAGATAAATTAAACACCGTGGCAGGTGGAGAAATGTAGCTAGTGTTAACACTCAAACAAGGCATACAAGAGGGTACAAATAAACTATAAGCCCGCACAGGGCACACAGCACTGCAGGCTTCCACTATGTGGCGTGCTGTATACTAAGGTAGAAGTAAAATACCTGCACAGAACAACCAGCACTGTATAGTGCTAAACTGAGTAGATGGTCAGCACAATATAATGCCACTATGTGGCTTGTTGAATAGAATTGACCAACTAAATATATTAAGTGCAATTCCTGCACAGAACAACTTGCACGGTATAGTGCTATACTGAATAGACAGGCAGTACTATATAATGCCACTATGTGGCGTGCTGAGTACAATGTCCAACTAATATATATTAAGTGCAACACCTGCACTGAATAACCAGCACTGTATAGTGCTAAACTGAGGAGACAGGCAGCACAATGTAATGCCACTATGTGGCGTGCTGCATATAAAGTACCAAAATGATTACAAGATTAGGTAGGCAGAACTACTAGGAAAGGTTAGAAGATAAATCACTAGAAGAACCAGGACTAAGGTAAGTAAAAGTACTAAATACCCAATACCTTCAGGATAAGGACAAAAGGTAGGTAAATGACAGCAGTCAAGCAAGAACAGACTAAACTCACAGACAGGACTTGCTCAAGATATACAGCAGCACAGCCGGCAGACTTGTAGCAGAACTCCACACAACGCTATCACCGGCGTCCTCGTGGAGAAGCGCCGGGAATTTAAGGTAAGGCCCGCGCATGCGCCAGGAGATGCTCTGGATTGCACGCTGCGTTCCACAGAGAGAAGCGTCCAGGTCTCCTAGTGACGACCTGGACGCGGCGCCGCAACAGCTCAGGAGAGGAAGTACCGTTACATGCCGGCTGCCGGCGTGTAACAATATTGACAGTGAATATTAAGCCGTGAGGCTAGTAGCACTTTCTAGGGGGAGTTTCTTACTTTAATTAGAATAGATCAGTGGGATGTTTTATGATGTTTCTTGGCCAAATGTTTTGTATTATATTCGCCTAAATGCTGTCTTCTAGTGTTGGGGTGTTGTTTTGTGATTTTTATGGAAACATTTTGTTGCTGTTGTACTACCAGTAGGTTATTCAATTTTAAGAAGTTCTAATTAAAGATATGTTTTTATGAATTGTGTATTCCTGATTCTTTGGTACTGTTTAAGTGTGTGCTTACAAATGTTTTTATGTAACATGTGACCCTTCTGTTTTGGACAGTGCTATGTTTTCTTTTTAACTTCTTGCTATATTCTCCAAAGCCATATTAGCTGCACCTTTGTAATATATGTTAATGTGATTTTTGACAATGCTAGCACTTTAGACTATCCTTCACTATTTATAACTTGTTGCAGTCCTTTCTTTCCAATTCCCTTCTCCTATTTTGGTCTACTTATCTATGAATCAGGTCCCTCATGCTGTCATACACACTACATACAATTTGGCGGCATATAAGAGTTTTTCCTCTCCCATAACCCCCTGCTTCAGTCAAAATTTAAATATGCTCAGCCCACAATCTGAACCTAAAGCAGGAAGTGTTTGAAGAACTGCTGATATCAAGACATTGATGGTCGAGACAGTTAGCTGGTTGTAAAAATCCAATGTAGTGATTATGGGCCGCATTCTGATATCTCATTTTAACGAAAGTTCTGTGCGTATTTTTAGGATCTGATCGATTTTGCATCAACTGCGCATGCGAAGTAATAGTGATACGCCATCTACGTTGAAGTTAAGGTCGGAAATGCTTAAGGGACGGACTTGTGAATCGGGCGGAGATATACGGACCTAACCATTTGCATAGAAATGGGCGGGGGGAGGCATTGAGATGAGGGAAAGTGGGCTCGCTTACTGAGTTAGGGTCGGTAATATACGCAACTAATACACATAAGGCCAGAAGTGAGTGCGGCCAGATAGGGCAAGTCAATGCAGGTGGAAGTTTAGGTCTGGCCGGAGGATGGGAGGGGAGTGACTGTTTTTTTCTAGTGGGTGTAACCTGCTCCGACCTCCCACTTAGTTGCATATATTTGCGGCCCGATCGCCAACGGATCTCTGAATACGGCCCTTATATGCTGTTTCACACAATTCCACAGCATTGTTAGACAGTACACACTGGTTAGTTGGTTTTATGCATGACAATCAGTAGAAAATTCAGTGTGTATCCAGCTTTCAAATTTGGATAAGCCTCCAATCTTTCTTTCTTTCTTTCTTTCTTTCTTTCTCTTTAATCTTCTATTGTTCCCAAGCTAGACAGGGGTCACACAAGCCTTCATGGTAATTTATCTCCAACATATCTAGATTTTAGCATGCCATAACTCACTCTAGACCTGGTCTTCTCCATGTAAAAATAACCTCACTCTTGACATTGATCAGTCTGGTCACTGGCAATTGTAAAATCAGTGAGAAGGAACCATTTATCTAAAAGGAAGTTTGTGTGCACAAGGAAGAGCCAGTAGGTGATTTTATTATTTTTTTTCTTCAATATATAGTCAATTAATCCTAAAAGTGATAAACCACTAAACTGGAACATAGAGGAGGGCATTGCTCGGCGATGTGTGCATTTCATGTTATCCCTACTCAAATAGAGAGCTTTCCTGACAGATAACCCTGTCAGGTTACATTAAGTTCTAATACATCATCACACACATAACAAGAAAACCGACAACATGTTGAAAAACAAAATGTTCTATCTACATTGCATCATAATTATTCTTTCTGAGTACGGAAAGGCAAAAATAGTGCATGTTAAGGAAATCATATGCATGAATGTTCTGATTTAATTCTTTCCTTTTATGTATTAATGATTGTGCCCCAATGAATAGGTCATTTTATATTCCTACTTTGCGATAGAATCCAGTTTTGAATTTATTTTATAGATATAGGGCCTGATCCAGAACTACACCCGCCGTCGCTAGGATGGCGGGCGTAAGCGTAAGATCAGCTGAAAAGCCGATCTGCGCATGCGCCGGGCAGATATTGACAGATGTCGTGTAAGTTTTTTTTTTAGTAAAATTGTATCTTCTCCAAGATAAATAATTGTGGATGCTGGGCTGTATTCAGAGATCCGTTTCCTTGAAGGTACGCAGGCCAAATCCCCTCCCCTTAAGCAGCGAAACGCTAGGGTAGCCTTCAGCCGGCGTAAGGAAGGGCCATACGCCCGCACAGGGGGAGTGTCGGTGAAAGTGAACGTCGATACGCTGTGCTTTAGTAAGCACAGCGCATCGGCGTAGGTCTGGATCAGGCCCATAGTATCAGCCTGGCAGTTAATATGAAATATTTTAGTGATTTTTGCACTATGGGCCTGATCCAGAGCTATGATGGTACACTGAGCGGTCTCCCCCGACACTCCCCCTTGCCCCAGCATATTAGCACACGCTTACACCGGCTGAAGACTACCCTAGCTTCAGCCGGCATAAGCTATTGTTAATACGCTGGCACGGCGGCATTAGTACGCTACTGCCACCCTCCCAGCCTCATTACCCTCCCTCTCCCCGCCTATCTGCACTAACTGCAGCGTAGTAACGGAGGGGAACGCCCCCTCCAGCATTACTACACTGCTGCTTACGCTTACACCCGGCGTATTAACACCGAATCAGGCCCATTTTGTGTAGAACATGGGTGCACACAATTTCCTCACCTTGGGCCTGATCCAGACCTACGCCGTTGCGCTGTGCTTCGTAAAGCACAGTGTACCGGCGTGCATTCTCCCCGACACTCCCCCCTGTGTGAGTGTATTTTCCCTCGCTTACGCCGGCTGAAGGCTACCCTAACTTCAGCCTGCCTAAGCAAGAGAAAATACGCTTGCACAGGAGCGTTTGGCCGCAAACCCCTCCCTCCCTCATTAAACTACCTCCCCCCGCCCACCTACACTAACCTGAACATAGTAACGCTGGTGGGCGCCCCCTCCAGCATTACTACAGCGCTGCTATGGACGCTCCACGATCGGGCTTTGCTGTAACTGCGCCGGGCAATATCTGCCCAGCACATGCGCAGATCGGCTTTTAAGCCGATCTTACGCTGCTGGCTGACGTCTTAACGCCAGCTAGCATAGGTCTGGATCATGCCCCTTGTGCTCCTAGAGGCAATAGTATGGAGTACTACAGTGGGTGAAGGCTGCTTTTGCTATCATGCCCATCTCCTCTATATTAATCCTATATAAGCTTTTGCAGTGGATGTAATCTAAGGTGTTTGTTTACACTAGTAAGGTGTTTTTTTACACTTTTTGGAGCACGAAAGGTTGGTGCTCCGTGGATGGATTGCAATGCCTCCTCGAGGCATTTGCAATTAAAATCCCAGCCAGTTCACAACTGGCTAAGGAGGAATGGCCGATTCTAAAATCGACCATTCGGACCGGAGCCCCACACCCATAGAAATTCCTGGGGAACTCCACTGGATACCTCACCATTTCTAGAAGGGATTCCATTTACTACAATCCATTGTTGTCTATCCTGTAACCATGATTGTATCCACACAGCAATCTTTGAATCTGATCCCAAGTTCTTCATCTTATTTATTAGTTTGCAATGTGGCTCAGTGTCAAAAGCTGTACTGAAATCTAGTTATGCTATGTCTACAGCTCCCTGTTGACCTACTACTTTAGTGTCCCAGTCAAAAAATTCAATAAGATAAGATACCCCAGTAAATCCATACTGCTTGGGATCATGTAAGTTACTGGATTTAAGATATTGTACAATATGTTCCTGTGTTCCATCAATTTAGTTAGCTGCTTCTTCCCTACTTCCACTTCTGTGCAGAGGGATTACATTTTCTTTTTTCATTCTTCTGCAATTACTCCTGTTGCTAGTGACTGTTTGAATAATTCGGTAAATGGTTTTATCAGCACCCTTATAAGCTTTTTTTTTAAAGTATCCTAGGATGTATCCCATATGGCCCCTTTGCATTATTTGCTTTTAGATTTGAGAGCATTACTACTTCTCTCTTTCTGCTACTTATTCCTCTCCTTATGCAACCAAGCATCCGACTAGCTTTTCTCATTACATTGTTACATTGCTTGGTTATCTTTAAGTGACATGAAATAGTGACTCCTAAATCCCTTTCCTCCTCAGTAGTTTTCAATGTAGGGCCGTTAATGCTCTATTAAACTTTCAGGTTTTTGTGTCCCAAGTGCGTGATTTAGCTTTTTTTGGCATTAAACTGAAGTTTCCACACTCTTTACAATTCCTCTATTATATCTAGATCAACAATCATTTTATTTAGCCCTGTTCCATATCTTTGTGTAATTGGCAAAAAGGCATACTTTCCCCTCAATACCATGTGTAATGTCAACAGTAAAGATATTAATAAGCACTGTTCCAAGTATAGATCCCTTTGGAACTCCATTGGTAACCTTCCTGTATTGAGAATAGATATCCTTTACTACATTCCTCTTTAGTCTATCCTGAAACCAAGATCATAGCCAAGGAACCATCTTTGAATCCAATCCCAATTTTTTCAGTTGTTTTATCAGTCTGTGATTTTTCCCAGTTTCTAAAACCTTACTAGTCTATATAAGATATGTCTGCTGCTCTCCCTTGATCTACTACATATAAACATAGAAAGTAACAGAAGATAAGAGCCACATGGCATATCCAGTGTGCCCCAGTTGTTTATTTAAAACAATGCTGACCCCAGAACCTACTTTTATTATCATTATTATTATTGTTGTTTATTTATAAGATGCCCACAGAGGCGTACAAAATGCAACAACAAAATACAGTACACACATACAGGGTAGGGATGGACAGCATAGTTCATTATAAAATACAATATAAATATAAAAATATCCCAAAAATACAATAAAGTGAAGAAAGCACAGACAGTAAGGCAAAATGCAAGTGTCAAGTTTGGCAGATCAGGGAGCAGGGGATAGAGCGCAGTGAGGGAGGTTGAGAGGGAGCCACCAGATTGGGACAGGGTAAAAGGGGAACAAGAGGAACTGAAATGAGGGGGGAGTGGTGGAGGAGGGAACACCACTAGAATGGAGTGCACTGCTCATGTAAGTTAAGTGTCAGGGATGAACTTACATAAGACATAAGGAGAGGGAAGTGGACTGCTGCGGGAAAGAAAGGGAGAGGAGGAAGGAAAACAAGGGATAGATGTAGGATGCAGTGAGGATGTTAAGTGGAGGAGGGGTAGGCTAGCCTGAACAGGTGCATGTTGAGTGAGCACTTGAAGACCTGCAATGTGGGGGAGAGTCTGACTGAAAAAGGGAGGTCAATCCACTGCAGAGGTGCAGCACTGGAGAAGTCCTGGATACGGGCGTGAGATGTGGTGATCAGTAAGAAGGTCAGACAGCGCTGGTTAGCAGAATGTAGAGGCTGGGAAGGGGTGTGCATGTTGATGAGGAAAGAGAGGTAGGGAGCAGTGGATGAGGAGATGGCCTTAAAGGTAAGGGTAAGGAGTTTAAAGAGAGGTCTGAAGTGGACAGTAAGCCAGTGGAGGGTTTCACATAAAGAAGAGGCCGAGGTAGAACGGCATGAGAGGAAGATGAGCCTAGAAGCATCATTGAGTATAGACTAAAGCGGTGCAAGACCATTAAAGAGGGGGATACAGTAGTCAAGACATTTTTCTATAGTTTTTCTACTGCTATTAGTAATTTCTCCTTCTTAAATCCTAATCCAGTGGTTCCTAAACTAGTAGTTAATGGGCAAGATCAATTTTTCAAACGCCAAATAAACGTACCAGAAACGCTCTGATACAATTATTTGGTTTTTTGACATGTTTGATTTAACATATTTTAAGGAAGGCAATCAGTAAGCTGAATGGCTCCCTATTCCTGAAAGCACTGCATAGTACATAGATATGCAGCAGTGTCTATTGCAGGGAGTAGTACAAAGAGGGTTCAGCCAAAGCCGCGCTTCACACCCTGTCTGTACTACTCCCTGCATTGGACGCTGCTGCATATCTATGTACTATGCTGCTCTGACAGCTTTGAAGGTATACTTTAGAGCTGTCAGAGCAGCTTTGTACATGGATATGGAGCAGCACGGAGAGCCTACCCCCAATCTTCTGCTAGGATTATTGGTTCCAGAGGAGGAGGATTATCGTGCCGATAACAGAAAATCATCCTGTTTATCGGGCCACCCCCTGCTGGGATCGATAATCGTCCTAGTGTATGGCCAGTTTTAGATTCTTAACAATGTTTTCAAGGCACCCGATGCCAAAGGAAATAACAATCCCATTAGAGATTATTTAGGTCCGGACAAACAAGCGTACTGATGTGGATCGCTTAAAAAAAGATAGCCGAGCACTGGATACATCAGTGATGTCCCTAATTTGGAGAGAGAGGAAAACTACAAAGAAAACAGTGCTGCTCTCTTATCAGTTAATAAAGCCCTTAGGTGTCATCCAACTAAAATAAATCCTTCTGCAACTGGACCTTAAAAAGTTTTATTACAAGTAACAAAAAATGAATGACCCCTCCTCTGTTCATTCCAGGTCCATCCCTCCAGTTGACCTCCCTTGTCTCTGCAGGACCCATTCTACATATCTTTAGGCCCCTAACTCTGGGCCGTGTTCAGAGATCCATTTTCACAGCCAGTTCCATGCGTATTTTTAGGTAAGTTTAAACTGTGCATGTGTGGTAACTTTTTTGATGTAGATCACGGAGACTATATGCAGACGGACTTGTGAATTGCACGTTGGTACATACGTCAGGATCTGCGACATAAAAATATGCACGGGAGAATTTAAATAAAAATGGGCGGAGGGGCATTTAAATGATGGAAAGTGGGCGCGATTATCAAGATACGCACGGACGGAGGACATATACGCATGGGACTGCATACGGAAAGTTACAGGTGGTCTATGGAGGCGTGAGACTCTGAGAGCATGGCTGAGAGAGGGGAGTGTCATGGGTGTGAGGGGGTTTGGCCTGCGCCGTGCGTGCATATATTTGCGGCCCGATCTGGACACGGATCTCTGAATACGGTCCTATGTCTCTCCGAATACGGTCCTATGTCTCTCCATACCTGATCTCAGTTTTTCCACTTATCCACTTTTCTACTTTCTTTCATCCAGCTGACCGCTGGCTTCTCTATCTACTTGTGACGTACTAGTTTCCTGGGTAACATGATCTTAGTCTGTGAGCTGTGGGCTGGCTCTAGATTCACAGAACCCCTGTGAGTGCCTTGGGTGCCATAGAATACAGTTTGCGAACCTCTGCCCTAATCTAACATAGCTGGACATAATCCATGTGTGGAAAGTTAAGAATTGCATGGACAGATAAGTAGTCCGATGGCACTCGTTAGTGCCATAAGGGACCTAAAAACAGGGGGGGTGGGGGGCGGATTGGGGGATGGAAGAGTGAGTTAGGTGCAGATCTGCCCGCATCTAACTCACTTTCTAGTGTGAATCAGGTCCAAAATGAATTAGAGTACCCCTAAAGTTCAACATGGTTGGGGCCAGTTATAAATTTCCACCATTTATTCCCTTTTTTTCTGTATCCACTCCATAACTATCTCCAAGGCCAAAAAAATGTATATTTTCCGAGAGACCACAGGCGTCCTGATAGGCCATAATTTATGGAATAATAGCACATACAACCTTATGTTCTGATTTTAAATGGTGGGTTATTCAAGGTAATTAAACAAACAGAAACATATGGAAGATTACATCCCTGTAACATAAATCATGTAGCAGTCACCTAAGCTATATGATAACCTAGCGATATATGTGACATCTGGGGAATGACAGACCTGTATTATACCGACACCAGCAGCAGTGCAAATAATTGTTGCACTGAGACATGTCACATACTACCTGGTAACCTGTGCTATGATTAATAAAAGACAACATGTATTTGTCATGTCACAGCAAGCAAATTAGTTTTCGGAAGCATGACATGAGTGCTGTAAACATTGCCTGTGTTGTGTTGTATGAGTGCACTGCGGGGAAAGGCCAGGTTTTATGAATGACACGCAGCCTTAAATTAGCCGGCAACTTTATTGGTGAGTCCCACACAAGCAGAATATAGCAATATTAAATCTAATAATGCTGTCACTATGTTCACTCTGTGTCTGTATATTATATCTAGTATCTAGCAGAAATTGGTATTTTATTTATTCCATACTGAAGATGATAGCTTGGAGACTGTTCATTGTCCTTTGCTATATGAATGAGTAAATAAATATATACATGTATACCTGGTTCCTCCTCCTCTGTTTTCCTTGTTCATACTCATCTTGGGGTATTTTCTATGCACTCCCCTCACTCGTGTGTACTTTGGCTCTTTTTACGCTGCCCAAACCCTACATTACCTTTTCAAAGCGTAAGTACTGACATACGTAATGGATTTACGTACGTGACGACCTAACCCAGCCCATACATTCCAATTTAAATGCCTCTCTCTCCGCCTACAAAGCGTAACTACGCTGGGTGGCGTATGGATGCCCCCTGTCCCTTCGTTCTTAGTTATGCTGATGGAATGTACGTTCAGCGTTACGGGTTGTAACATCTGCCGCGTGCATGCGCAGTAAATACAAAACGGCGATTTTACATCAGCGGCTAGCATAAAATCGCTAGCATACGTAGTTTAGGATCTGGCCCTTTGGGTCTAATCAAGACCTCTGTGTGTGTTCCGTACACACGGAGATCTGTAAATCCGCACAGAAGAGAAGAGTGAACTCCTCTGTCACTCCCCTCTCTTGTGCGGACATTAGATGACTTACACGTCCATAAGTCTACCTTAAATTCTCTGCATGGATCTGAACACAGGTCTGTGCAGAAGTGCTTACCGCCACCCACTCACTTTATTCTGCATGCCTATCCCCTTCCCCTGTGTGGGGATTATGTATGCTGATGCCTTGTATTGCCATCCCCCACAGATCTCCTAGCATACAGAACTGAGTTCCATACGCAAGGAGATCCGTTGTGGAACATCTGGTATGTGCATAAAAACACTCAACTTTCACGAGCAACTTGCAGAAGTCAGGTGACCGATGAAGTTCAGGATTAGGTCCTTTGATATCTACTTGGAACTGGACTTCGGACCTGATACAGAGTGACGCTTTCACCTATTATTTAGGTGGAACTGCAGGGAGAAAATGTTTTGTGCAATGCTCAGAACTGCTGTCCAATCGCCTGTGTCCGCATCTGTGAGCTCTGCGCTAGCAAGGGGCAATTTAGTGCTGCTGTGTTCGTAGTAGCAGGTCGGATTCCCTGTGCTTGCTCCTAAACATTACAATAGTTCAGAACTGGTGTATGTTTAAAACAGAGTGTATTTTTATTTAATAAATCACCCTATTTTTAGTGTCAAATCATCTCTATACATCTTTATAAATGAGAAACATTGTCTGAAAGATCATTTATATTTTTAAAACAGATTTATCCAATAAAATTAGCAAATGTTATTTTTTTTTAAGCCTGGTAAGCAGCGGATTGCTGCTCATTCTAGTCAGGCTTTTTATGTTACTGACTAGTCTTTTTTTTTTTTAGCCCTTTAAATTGTTTAGAAAATTAGGACCATATTCACAGATCCGTTTTTTCGTGGAGTTCTGTGCGTATTTTTAGGATCGGAGTAACTGCGCATGCGTAGTAACTTTATTTACGCTGTTTACATTGAATTTACGCACGGTCCATTAGGCATGTACTTGTGAATCGCACCTGGGAACATACGTGCGGAGTTTACATCTATCTATCTATCTATCTATCTATCTATCTATCTATCTATTATTTACACATACTCACCCCTCTGGTGATACTCATTGATGTTCCTTTTTCATATGAATAACATCTATTAGAGTGAGGAAAAGGGAAACCATGAGGGTGGATTAAAAATTCCGTCACCTGACATTGTAGTAGATGTCGCCTAGTATTGATTTTTTGTATGTATGTACTAGAGGTCTTAGTAGAACACTATTGAAAATTTCAGCACAATTCTTCTTTTACTTTGACAAATATTGAATAATAAACAATTACGATAAAGATGAAAAATAAAGAATACTGAAATTTGAACTGTCATAAAATATCTGCAAATTAAGTAGGTGAAGCCTTCTGAAATAAACAGGGACCGGCAAAACACATTATGGAAGTCTGCGCCATCACATAGTCCAGTTACAGAGTGGTGCAAAGATGGTGCCAGATGTAGAAGGCCTGTGCAAGTATGTCAACAAAATCCATGGCCTTTTCATGGACCATCAACTTACCATTTGGCATTTAGAAGAGGTTACTGGCATCTCATATACCCAAATTCAAGCCATATTGACTAAATGGAAATGGGTTCCAAAAATGTTGACATCTGAGTAGAAGCAAAAGAGGTTGTAAATGTTTTGGCCACCTATTTTTTGGGTTTTTGGGATGACAATGGACAAGTTGACAATGGTTGAAAAGACAGAGCATGCAGTGGAAACACTTGACCTTACCTCCATCAAAGACATTAAAGATTCGATTGTCATCTGGTAAAATCATGATCTTGGTTTTTCAGGATGCAGATGAAATTGTATTCGTGGATTATGTGGATCATAGAGCCACTAAAACAGGTGACTACTATGGACAACTGATTTCAAAATTTCATGAGGCAATCAGGGAGAAGAGGTGATGTGAGGTCCTGTTTCACCAAGACAATGTGGCAGCCCACAAGAGTTGCTTTGCAATGGCTGTCATTGACACTACAGGGTTCAAATTAATTGACTATTCCCCCTATTCACCAGACCTGGCCCTTAGTAATTCTTCTCTTTTCAAAGCTCAAAGAGCACATGTTCATAACTGCTACACCTGACTAGCTTGAGGACCAGTCACTGGATTTTTTCTTGAACGGAATCGAAAGGACACCAATTTTTAGGTCCACTCTCATACATGGGGAGACTACCATCCACAGATGACTTTATTTTTACTATCGGATTGGAGTGAGAACCTCTATTATTACATCAAATTGAAGTGATCTGAGCTTTGTACAGAGAGCTCTATCTATCTATCTATCTATCTAATATCTATCTATCTAATATCTATCTAATATCTATCTATCTAATATCTATCTAATATCTATCTATCTATCTATCTATCTCATATCTATCTATCTCATATCTATCTATCTCATATCTATCTATCTCATATCTATCTATCTCATATCTATCTATCTCATATCTATCTATCTCATATCTATCTATCTCATATCTATCTATCTCATATCTATCTATCTCATATCTATCTATCTCATATCTATCTATCTCATATCTATCTATCTCATATCTATCTATCTCATATCTATCTATCTCATATCTATCTATCTCATATCTATCTATCTCATATCTATCTATCTCATATCTATCTATCTCATATCTATCTATCTCATATCTATCTATCTCATATCTATCTATCTCATATCTATCTATCTCATATCTATCTATCTCATATCTATCTATCTCATATCTATCTATCTCATATCTATCTATCTCATATCTATCTATCTCATATCTATCTATCTCATATCTATCTATCTCATATCTATCTATCTCATATCTATCTATCTCATATCTATCTATCTCATATCTATCTATCTCATATCTATCTATCTCATATCTATCTATCTCATATCTATCTATCTCATATCTATCTATCTCATATCTATCTATCTCATATCTATCTATCTCATATCTATCTATCTCATATCTATCTATCTCATATCTATCTATCTCATATCTATCTATCTCATATCTATCTATCTCATATCTATCTATCTCATATCTATCTATCTCATATCTATCTATCTCATATCTATCTATCTCATATCTATCTATCTCATATCTATCTA
>WWET01003538.1:79806-92432 GCA_011038615.1 Limnodynastes dumerilii | reverse complement strand
GTAATAGAACACGAGGGCATGAATATAAACTGGAGGGTGGTAGATTCAAAGGAAATGTGCGGAAAAATTACTTCACTGAAAGGGTGATAGATAAGTGGAATATTCTCCCATCTGAGGTGGTTGATGCCAGTACAGTAGAACAATTTAAACATGCTTGGGTTAAATATAAGGGTATCCTAAATTGTAAACCAAATTGAGGGTAAATAGGGTCTAGGGTCAGTATAGTTTTCAATAAACAAATGGGCAGACTAGATGGGCCATGTGGCTCTTATCTGCCGTCACTTTCTATGTTTCTATCCTGAGTTCCTTAAGCGTAACAAATTACAAAAGAAGAGATAATTCAGCACCGGTAATTATATAGAAGATATAAGAAAGGGCAGAAGTTATGACAGGGGTTATTATATAGCAGAAGTTCTGCTTCCAAACCTTGACAGTGAGAAGGATTTTGAAGCAAGAAAAGTAGGGCTATAATGTTTTAAGAATTGGCATAGGATTTGCCAAATTTCCAAATTAGGAGAAATTTGTTCAGCGGACACAGCTGTACACCTTAAGTGTGTATTTTAACTGCCTTAACTAGCTAGCTCAGCTTCTGGTCAGGAACAGATAAAATAAGGGACAACACTGCTTTTTTTGTGTAAAACAAAATGGATTCACACAAATTAAAACTGCTAGATAGTGGCTAGTAAAAGATTCCAAAGTGGCTTCATCGGCATTATGCAACATCTGTCTGGGCTTGTGTGAGGCAGCTTAATTGGGCACCAAAAGCTGTTTTCTTCTTGACACCTCTTATGCACATCCCTGAAACGTAACATTTAGGAGCAGACATAGAAAAATCAAGGGAACAAGGGAAACCATCTATCTTCAACACACAACCAATAGGCCATGAAGTCATTTCCACTTGTAAAATGAATTACCAAAAAGGATCTGGTGGAGATACACAACTGTAAGCAAATTGGTGAAGGGACCCATTGTAGAGCATTGTTTCAAATTGTGAGATAGGCGGGCCCATATTGGAACTACATAATAAGGTCCCTAACACATACACACACAAACTAGGGTTAATTTAGTCAGCGGCCAATTAACCTACCAGTATGTTTTTGGCATGTGGGAGGAAACCGGAGCACCCAGAAGAAACCCATGCAGACCGGTTGCAATCACCGGTTAAAAAGCGTGGCTTCCGAAAAAGGGATATTCGAAAGTTACTTTTCGAATGTCCCTTTATTTTAAACTTACACTTTTAGCATTTTTTTTTAAATGAATGGGTGAGTATGCCGATAGGCATACTCACCCATTGACATTCGGAAACAGCAGATCACTCCGCCGCCATTGACGCTGCTATCACCGGAGGTGAGTAAACTCTTTTTGTGGGGTTAGGGTCAGGCTGTAGGGGAGGGAGAGTTAAGATCTGGCTGCAGGGGAGGGAGTGTTAGGGTCAGGCTGCAGGGGAGGGAGGGTTCGGTTAGGTCGATCGATTGCAATGCCTCCTCGAGGCATATGAAATCGAAATCCCAGCCTGTTCGCAACTGGCTGGGAGGAATCGGCTATTTCGAAAATGGGACTTTCGGACCGGAACCCCACACCCCATGCAGATACGGGGAGAGCATGATGATGATGACTGTATATGCCCACACAGTAAGGCTTTATAGGTTTCCACTATTAATGCTTAGTAAGGCTTAATAAATACCCAAATATAACATGTGCCTATTTTATGAAATTTTTATTCTATATAAAATCAATATAGAATCTCGTAAATCAACCACAAATTTAATGTAAGGATGCTCCCACATCACATCCCCACACTCCCTTCCTTATATGTTTCTAACCTCAGACAGACACATTGCCTGGCCTACAGCTGTAGAATATTGGCCCTGATTTAGAGTTTGAAAATAAGAGTTGAAAGTTACCTGGGCAAAATTATGTATTAATCAGTATTATAATTAAAAGGTGATATTTCCCAGCCCAAGTCTAAATAACAATGTAAAAGTGAAGCTGTCAGTATCTGTGTAATAAGCAAAAGCAATGTATTCTCTCTGCATGCATAGAATAAAATTAATTTGACTCCCCCTGAAATCAACATGACTTTGCCCAAGTATAACTTTCCTCTCATTTTCAAGCTCAAATCTGGTCCATTATTAGCAGCAGACCAGGCAATATGTCAGTGTTTATGACTGCTCTGTTTTCCCGTTACCATCATCAGATGGAAAAAAAATTGTATTAATGTTTTCTGTATCTTACTCATTACTTAAGACACAGTGGATCCAAAACCAGAAGGTGGATCTATGCATAGGTTTGACCAGATATAGGCCACCAATGGCTCTAAACTAGTGGTAAAACTACTAATGCCAGAACACATCAACAGATTAGATATATCTGAGTTCTTTTTAGAGCATGATGGAAATTGTAGTTTCACAACACCTATAGTGCCACAGATTTCCTATGCATTTACAAACAAATAGATATCACATATAGGAGAACAAGGGCCTGATTCAGAGGCTGAAAATAAGAACTTAAAATTACACCTGGGCAAAACCATGTTGATTTCAGGGGGAGTCAAGTTAATTTGATTCTATGCATGCAGGGAGAATGCTTTGATTTTACTTATTGCACACAGATACCTGATCAGCTTCACTTTTAAACTACTAATTAGACTTGAGCTGGGAAACATCACCTTTTAACTATAATACTGTTGCAACAAATGAAATTTGACTCCCCTGAAATCAACATGGTTTAGCCCAGGTGTAACTTTAAGTTCTTATTTTCAATCTCTGAATCAGAGCCCAAGTGTATTGTGATTATTGATAAATGACTTAATTTCCATTTATTCATTTATTCCATTTATTGTGTCAGCAGGATCCTGTGACAATGGCTCATGCGTAAGATCGGCTGTTTAAGAATCTAAGAAAAACCCTAGTTTAGGATCGGGCGTCGCTTAGTCTAGTCTAATTATGGTGGAGGGGACGTGCCAATCTTACGCTCACCGTATTTACGCTAGACTTAGGGAAGGTAGGCAGGGGGAGGTAGGGAGATGAGGCAGGGAGGGCAGGGTTTAGAGATTACGCCCCGGGTCCGGGCTTAATTACACTCTGTTACGCCGGCTGAAGTTAGGGTAGCCTTCAGCCGGCATAACAAAGTGTAATTACAGCCAGACCGGGGGAGTGCATGTATGTTACGCTGTGTGTGCACAGCGCATCGGCGTAGGTCTGGATCAGGCCCAGGAATGTATAATAACAATGCCAAATTTCTTTGCTCTTATAATTCTGTAGAAGGTAAAATTGAAAGCATATAAAACACACAGTTTCCAATTTGCTCGACTCTTGTAAACCACAACAGCTGGTTTTACTATTCCAATTTCGCACTGGAAATGATAAGCCAAACAGGGCAAAAAAATATGTGAGTTATAATATAGCACAACGCCAAAAGCCATAGCTCACGGCAGCCATTTCACCTTTTTAATTTAACTATGCCGATAAAAAAGGAGAGTACCTTGAAGCATGTAAATGCAATCAACTTAGCAGTCCCGAAGGTCATATCTCTTCATTTACTGGGAAACAGCAAATGGTTACAGTCATGCTAGGTCTCACATGAAGAGAAGGCTTGAATTGTAATTGTATCTGTGTAATTTACCCAGTATTCCACTGGTGTCCACTCTCTATCACCAACAGGAAATGATCCTGCATCTATGCAGTGTTAGGTATACGTGCATTTTAGAGATTGCCCTTCCCTTTGCAAACTACTGAGGATTTTTTACACATATCATGTTTGTCACATTTTATCTATAGTTCTATAATCTAACACATCTGTTGTTGGGAATAAGGATCATTAAACCATACCTGATCTGTTACAGCCAGACAGATCCTTTGCAATGATACATGTTAAGTGAGGAATCAGTAATTTTCTTGATGAAAGAAATGTTATCAAATACCTCGAACAGCTGCAGCACTAACAGCTGTATAACTTAGCAAATGCCAGTAAGTGCAGGTTTTATTAACATCTGATTTTCGTTATTGCATTTTAACAGTATTACAGGTTCATGTTTCCAAAATATTTCTTAAACATTTAAAAATAACAACAAGGATGTCTATGTCTCAGGAGTATTCCACACACCTAGAGCCCGATTCAATAAGCTGCGGTCACGGGAAAAAGCTTGCGGTGCGCTTTTTCCGTCATTTACGGTACCTAAAAATCTGCAATTTTTATGCGCACCTCTATGGAATACACAGAAAAATAAAATCCCCCCCCAAAAAATACATGGAATAAGCTTCGCACCGCAAATAACGCGGATGCGAAGCTAATTAAATTGGGCCCCTAGTGTATCTACTATCTATTTCCAGTACTCTGTATGCAGCGTATATATAGTGAGGAACATTATAACGCTTCATAGGCAGCTGTCTAAGGTGCACTTATGCCCAAGGATATTTGTTTCAAAATTTTAGGGGTTCATGAAGCGGCAATAATATTGGAGACTAGGGAAAATTTAATTTGAAGGGTTAAGTCATTTATCGCTGATTATCGCAGTTCCCGATGAACTTTATAGGTTTGGCAAAGCAACCCCAACAAGCAGTGAACAGCACTATGGTCCTAGTATCTCTCGTTACAGTAGAAATTAAATTCTGAGGAAAGAAATCTGTTCCCTATCCCCCCACATTCTCCTTCCCCTCCTCTGGATACTTCTTCTTATCCTAATAATGACTTAGAATTAGTTCAAGAAAATTAACAAGTAATTTAAATGAAATTAAATTGATTTACATTGACTTCCAAAAATGATATTACATTGTAACAGATTATATAAAATAAAATATATTTCTTATAAAATATATTTCTTACCTTAAACAATTCCATTTGCTTAAATACATTATTTTCCCCAACTAAGCGTGACTTTCTACAGAATATGCATGTTTCTTATTAAAGGAATACTTTTTCAAGGAGTTATCTATTGCCCATTTTTGGGAGGGCTGTTACTATTTCCAAAAACTCCTAGCAAATAACAGCAATATTAATCAATACATAGTGGGTCCATTTTTCTCTGGATGCTAAACTATATGCCCATTTCAATTAACTTCTTTCAACCCTTTAAATGAGCTATGACTCTATAGTCAAAAAATATTATATGACTAAACAACCTGTCTACACAAACTTTTTGACACGCACGTGCAGATTAGCAGGTGCCTACCGGCCAGTTGGTACCATGGCGGGATTCCATAGGTAGTTGTGCTTTGTGGAACAATGTATTTGCAGCTGTAGCATTCCATAAGGAGTAAGTCATGTTCTACCTTTGTAACACATTTGACCACAATTCCAACTGCTGTAAGAAACGAAAACGCAAAATGGGGCAATATAGAGTGGTATTCCATACCTTCACTTTTCTCACTGATTCTATTGAAAAAAATATAACTATCCATTCATTATTAGTTTCTGTATTTCCATACCACCACTTCGACTTCAATAACTGCTTACATTTATTGTAAGACATGACATTATAATACATCACCTATATAGTTAAACACTTCATCTACTATGTAGTAACACCTTCTTTCCACCCCAGCATTAGTCAGTAAGGTTACAAATCAGTGTAGAACAACAAGAAGCACTTGGAATATAATCAACAGTGTTTAATAAACATCATAAAAAGTAAAAACAATAGCAAGGCTCTATCACTTTTCTAAAGTCCCAACAGCAGCAGCTCCCCGTGTCGCACGACTGATAGACCAAATCGAACTATCGTCCCTGCACAGCAGTGTGTAAGTGAATTCTATAAGTGGTGGAGCCAGTGGAAGTGTGGTCCCTATCAAACATACGGCACTGTGATCAATCTCTCTCTCTCTCTCTAAAGCATGGTAATTATTTGTATCGCTATCTATCTTTTCAAAAGAAAAGGTGTAATAGAACACAAGGGCATGGATATAAACTTTAGGGTGTTAGATTCAAAGGAAATGTGCAGAAAAATTACTTCACTGAAAGGGTGATAGATAAGTGGAATATTCTCCCATATGAGGTGGTTGAGGCCAATACAGTAGAACAATTGACATGCTTGGGATAAATATAAGGGTATCCTAAATTGTAACCCAAATTGAGGGTAAATAGGGTCTAGGGTCAGTATAGTTTTCAATAAACAAATGGGCAGACTAGATGGGCCATGTGGCTCTTATCTGCTGTCACTTACTATGTATGTTTCTATATCTTACTAGATGACTAATTGTGAGCGGAGCAAATTTACTTTGTATTTTTTACATCTAGACTAACATTCATTGTGGTATTACTCTCTAGGATCTACATTTTTCTTATCATCTGCAATCTACAACTACAGTTGCTTGATTAACAACAGTAGGAGGTTGAGTGAAGACATTAGAAAACTGATTGAGTCTTTCTATTGTTTTAACTTTTTATGATGTTTATTAAATATTGTTGATTATATTCCAAGCACTTCTTGTTGTTCTATATTGTTTATTTTAAGGGATTGTCTCATCCATTTATTAGCAGATGGAATATATCATTTAGAGTGCCATATTAGTCACACTATTCCAACTAAGCACTGATATTGTTTATTCAGGTTACAAATCAGAACAGATATGAGCTGGGAAACTATTTTATTATGGTTTCATTCCCAAAAAACGATATATATGAGGCCACTGGTCTAGGGCTGCATCTAGGGGTGTGCAAGAGAGGCAGTCACCCTGGGAAAGTGGCAGAACTACCCGATACAATTGAGACGCTGGTCTCTGTGCACCAGCTTAGAAGGGAGCACATCCCCATTGTATCCAGCAATCCAGCCACTGAGCCTGCAGCCGCTGCTGCTCATAGCTTATATGAGCCGCAGATCATTTGCAAGTATGAGCGTCAGTGGCTGCTGTGAGTTGGTAATACAGGGAACTCAGGGTCTGTCACTTCCCCTGCAGTTTTTTAATTCATTGCATCGAAAGCTACAGGAGGAGGGATCGATACACTTATCTCCCCGCATCAATATGATGATGTCAGTGCGATGGGTGCAGGGGTAATTGGAAGATCTGACATAGATTTCTCAGTCATCCTGCATGCAACACCCTCGAGGAGCAGCTTTCAAGAAAGAAGAAAGTGCAGTGAAGGTAGGTGAAGTTGTGTGTATGTTTATGGGAGGGGGGGGCGAGGTCAATGGCACTAGCATTTATCTTGCCTCCTGGCAATTTCAATGAAGTTACATATTTATGGTTAAATTGATTACTAGTTACAACAGTTTTTCCTTTTGCCGCAAGTGTAGTTTATAATCACAGTTTTTCCTAGTTATGTGTTATAGCAATAAGCATAATAAAGGATAGGCAGTCATCAAGTCACAAAAGGAATGGGCCTTAGAGGGTCTTAGACACAATGGACCGTATTCCAAGATCCGTTTTTACGCACGCACATAGTAAGGCAACAACCACCAACACCCACGACACTCCCCTCTCCTGGCCGATGCAATCGTAGACCACTCCATAGACCACTCTGTTCTTTGCGTGTGCACTTACGTGCGTATATGTCTTCCGTGTGTGCGATTCTTTATAACCACACCCTAAAGTGTTCATTTAAATGCCTCCCCCCACCCACTTTCATGTAAATTTTCAAGTACGTATTTCAACTTCGGCCATCCATACGTATGTCCCAGAGTGCGATTCACATGTCCGTGCCTAAAGCACTTATGTGCGTATATTCTACGTAACTTACGTAAAAAAAGTTACTACGCATGCACAGTTAAAACGTACCTAAAAATGCGCACGTGACTGTACATGAAAACGGATCTGTTAATCCGGTCCAATGATTTTGAGTTTGATTCAGAGATCCTTCGGCGATGGGATTGCAAATATACGCATCTAAGTGGCAGGTCGGAGCAGGTTACATCCCACTGAATAAACAGTCACCCCCCTTGCAAACAGCGGCCGGACCTAAAGTTAGACCTTCATTGACTTGCCCTATCTGGCTGCACTCACTTCCGACCTTATGTGCAATAGTTGCGTATATTTAGGGTCCTATGTCTGTAATCGCGCCCACTTTCCCTCATCTCAATGCCTCCCCCCACCCAATTCTATGCAAATCCTTTGGTTCCTAGATTTCCGCTGGACTTAGGATCGCAATTGTTTCCGTACCGATTCACAAGTCCGACCTTAAGGCATTTCCGAACCTAACTTCAACGTGCATGGCATTGGACTATTACTACGCATGCGCAGTTGATGCAAAATCGATCCGACCCTAAATATATGCACGGAACTATCGTTAATATCGGATCTCTGAATCATACCCTAAGTGAGGAAAGTTACACCTGGGCAAAACTATATTGATTTCAGGGGAAGTCAAATTTCAGTTTACAGTTGCAAACAGTATTATACAGTATTAAACAGTATTATAGTTGAGAGGATATGTTTCCTAGACCAAGTCTAAATACAGTGTTATAGTAACACTGGTCAGTATCTGTGTGCAATAAGTAAAACCAAAGTCTCCCCGCATGCAAAGAATAAGATCAGCATGGATTTGCCCAGGTGTAACTTCCCTCTCTTTTTTTCAAACTCTGAGGACCTGATTCACACTTAAGAACATGATAGGTTCCTAAATATACGCAACTAATAGCAATGACACTCCCTCGGCACGCCCCCGGTTTTCAGGTTCTTATGTGAGTTACCAGTGCCATAGGGCTCCCTTAACTGTAGGTTCGCGTTTGAATGTGTAGGGCGTCTACTTAGGAACTTACCTGCATAACCGCACCTTCATTTGGTCATTTAAATGCCTTTCTCCACCCAAGTCTTCATATCTGCCGAGTTCATTATGCATGGAACGCTCATTTTTGCGTATGTTACTACGAACTTAGAGATTGTAAGTTCGTAGTGTATATGCACGGAATTTGCAAACTTAAGTCCAACGCAAATAGCGTATCACAGTTACTACGCATGCGCAGTGCATTCGTTCTTAAATATACGCACCTAAAATCATAAGAATTCTCAAGTGTGAATCAGGTCCAGAATCAGGGTCAATATGGCAGAATTTTGGCTAGAAGACCATTTATGTTAAGAACCTTAGATAATTCGGGGGCAGGGTATATTTGATCTTTTTTATCACTGTTGGTCAGGTTTGTAGGGAGGTTTTAATAAATAAATCAGCTCATTTCCATTGATTACTAACATAAAAATACTCATTAATTACTAATGTAAGAACTGTATAAAATGGGAGTATATGCCAAAAACGTCCCACAGTTCTGAATGACTAACAGTAAAAAGCTATACAAGAACATGCTTCTCCATGGCAAATCTACTGATGCTTCCTTAGTTAGTGTCATAAACCAAAAGTCACACTAATTGTCTTTACGACTCATGACCCGTGTGCACCATAAAGTTCTTCATTTTCTTGCCTTCCTGACTTGTGTAGGGTTCCTTTTATGAGCTTCTTATATAAAAGAACATGACAGTTTTATTGTGAGCATGAGTAGCATCTCCCCCGTGAGCTGTAATGTACCATTGTGTAGGAGCGGCGCCTGCTGCTGAGATACATATGTCTACAGCCCTGACACACTGAAGAGGAGACAAAGCAAGTCAGAGCACAGAGCATCATGTCCTGTATGGAGACTAAGCAAATGTACAAAACTAACTATGGCCATTTACTATGTTTCTAAGCTATGTGAGTTATCAGGATATTGTATTGCATATAAAACAAATATTCAGAAAATGCATCATTTAGATGTGGATCAAAATCAGAGAAGTGTCACAAATGTACACATGTAGCAAAGCAAAAGGATGAAAATGTAATATTTTATTTGCCTGCTTTTTTTTACACAATTTGGTTGAGTTAAAACACATCTCTCTCTCTTTCTATCTTTCTGTCTCTCTCTCTCTTTTCTCTCTGTCTGTCTCTCTTCCTGAATTTGAAGCCGTTGGATCTCAGAGCTAAAGATTAAAAGGATCACTTGCACTGATGGACTTCTGATATTTGCGTAATACGGAAGTCTAGATTGGAACAGATTAAGAAGCAACACCTACAGTATACTGCACTGAAAGACTTTGGAGAGAATAAAGTGTGAAGGTATCTTCCATTACACATATCACCAGTAACCCTCCATTACACATCCCCCTCCCTGCCACTCCACCCCCTATTACTTGTTTGCCTCCCTGTTACACTTCTTTCCCTGTACTCCCTCCCCTCTATTACACATCTACCTTTCTGAAATACTAAGTTCCCTCTATGTATTCCCTCTTTTACACATCTGTTTCCCTTTATTACATGTCTACCTCCCTGTGCCCTCCATCCACTATACATATCTCTTCCTGAGTTCCCTCCCTCCATTACACATCTCCCTTCCTGTCCACTTCCATTACACATTTGCATCTTTGTACTCCCTCCCTTCCATTACACATTTCCCTCTCTGTGCCCTTCTTTCATTACAAAACTCCTTGCCTGCTTGTCTCCATTACACCTTTCTCTCCCTACCCCCCTCCCTCCATTACATATTTTCCTTTCTGTTCCCTCCCTCCCTTTAATACTCATCTTCCCCCCTGTATTACACATCTCCTTGGCTGCTTTCTCCTCCATCTCCTTCACTAACACCTCTCTATTGCACTCCTCATTCCCTGTACCCTCCTTACATCATATCTGCATTAGACACCACCTTCCCTAAATTACACATCTCCATCAACGTACCTTGTCTCATGCAGCACCCCATGCCTGGTCATAGGATGGGGCTGATAGATCAACAGGGCTTATACTGTATCTTTACATTTAGTAGTACACAAATACAGTCAGATTTAGGGTTGATTAAACAAATGTCCCATCTCAACTTTTCCTGGTTGCACATTATAATTTTATTTTATCTTTGAAGTTCTAAAGTTTAACTTGATTTTCAGAATGTATAGATTTGAAAGCAAATGCTGCATTGGTTTCAGTATTAAATACTGCTGTGATGGTTGCTATGTGGACCAGGAAATGTTGCACTGTAGGATGCATGGATCATTTAATAAAAAACTAGGAAAAACACTCTAGCTAGCGGGGTTTTGATTATATTAGTTGAATAACCAAGAAACAGGTGTGGAGATATAGAGGTACAATTAGCAAGAACTAACTGTCCCAGTGTTTCAAACACCTGTATACATGTCCTATTACTGCACTATAATCAGTATCATTTTACAAACACGTCACACACCAGAATAAATTGTGATTTAATGGAAAATAATTTGTTTAGGAAGACGAATGGTGCTATCCTCATTTCTTTGATTTAAGATTAATGTGCCAGTCAGCATGTTGCAATATTTATTTTACAGTATTTTGCATTGCTCTATCTGAGTTTATTTGTATTATCTTACTCCTGATACAGTCATTTTAATGCTTTGCTGAGATGTCTTATTCTTGCCTATTGTTTGCTGTCAGTTCTATGACATTTTTAACATAGTCCCAAACAACTGATAAATATTTTGTTTACAGTAGTTATTCAAAGAGTCTGCCTGTAATGAGAAGAATAATGTTGTGTAAGAAGGATTTATAGCTAAAAGACGCCTGCAAAACTTTTACATAGGGGACATTGGCAAGTCTGTTTGCAGGAAAATATGACAGCACATTATAATGGATCATGCTTTTTTCTTACTTGCTGCTAGGACCGTTTTATGTTACCTTTATGATTAGTTTTTAGACATTGTCCCTGCATAATGCGAGAGAACGCTTTGGTCTCTGAAATGCTGACACAATCACTTTTGTAAAGAACAAAAGCAATGATGATATAATAAGTCTACAATCTTTATTTTGTTTTAAGGAGCATAGAAATATAAATTATATGGCTTTTTCAGATGGTTTGAAGGAATCTGATGCCCCTCACTTATCATAGAAGCGAGGGGGGGGATCTCTCTGACTTGCAAATCTTGGGTCCGTTCCAGGGGGTATATTTACAAAGGGCGATTTTTGCTGTGAAATTCAATTCACAGCGTATTGCCACGATTTTCTAGCAATTTGCAGCGTGAATTCACTAAGCTGCAATTTTTAGGTGATTTTTTTCAAACTCACAGGGCCACCGCGACCCGCTCCGCGAGGGGATGCGGTGCGTCCTGGCGCCTATCCCCCTGCACCCGCTATACAGATTGGTAGCGTTCATACATTCTCCTATATGAACGCTGCCAATCAGTATAGCGGGGAGCAGGGGATGTCCGGCATGTTGCCGGACATCCAGCATGATGCCGGACATCCCCCCTCTCCCCGCTATACAGCTTGGCAGCGCTCATACAGGAGGTTCCTGTATGAGCTGTTGCAGTAGTAACAGAACATTGCTCACAGCTGCAGCAGCTCATACAAAAACTTCCTGTATGAGCACTTCCTGTCTGCAGAAACAGCGCCGCGGAGGAGGAAGGAAACAGGTAAGTAAATAACTGAGGGGGACTGGAGGAATATTATGGGGAATACTGGGGTGGAGGGAGGGGAACTGCAGGCAAATGATGGGGAATACTGAAGGGAGCAAGAGGCATAATGGGGAATACTGAGGGAGGCTGGAGGCATATGATGGGGAAGAATGGAGGGAACTGGAGGCACGTTATGGGGAATACTGAGGGGGCCTGGAGGCATATGATGGGGAATACTGGGGCCCTCAGAGACATGATGGGGATATTGGGAGGGGGGCTGCAGAACTGGTGGCATATTATGGGGAATAATGGGGGGGG
>WWET01003538.1:50406-65469 GCA_011038615.1 Limnodynastes dumerilii | reverse complement strand
CTCTTTCCCGCAGCCTGATTCTAAGACTGCCTGCCACGTAGTCTAACCCTAAGACTCCCCTTCCCGTAGCCTTATCCTAAGGCTTCCTTCCCCGCAGTATGACCCTAAGACTTCCTTACCCAAAGCCCAACCCTAAGACTGTCATCCCCCCAACCTGAACCTAAGACTCCCCTTTCCACAGCCTAACCCTAAGACTTCCTTCCCCACAGCTTAACCCTAAGACTACCTGTCCCACTGCCTAGCACTAAGACTAACACTAGCCTCTTGTCCACTGCGGCGGTGCAGTGAGTCTGCGGTGGGTGTTTCATCAGGTTTTGGAAAGGCAATGAATGGGTAAGTAGACCACAAAATACATTTGGCATACTTACTGATTCATTAGGAAAACCTTCTAATTAGGGATATTTTGAAATAAAGACAGCCGAAAATTAACTTTCAGCTGTCTGAATTTCGTAAACATCATTTTCTTTACAGAGAATGTGTCCTGTGATATATACCTGGTAAAACTGGGCCAGGTGTGTGAATTCTGTGGGCCAATGTAAAAAAATCCTTCCTTTCATAGTACATTTAAATTGGATAAAGGGGTGATTATAATGAAATATTAGGGTTGAGGGTTGAGCTAATGGATTATGTTTCCTACACATAAAGTTCAGCAACAGAAAACGTTAGTCTCCACAGTTGACACCTTACATTCGACCTTGTATTTTCCTATGTTAGTGGTACCCAAAATTCAAAGCACATTACTATCTCAATTTGCAAGATTAATACACAGTGTTTAAAGAAAAATATTATATATACTTTTTTTTTGTTTCTGATGTTTTTATCATAGAACAATGTACACTCCTGGCATATTACTAATAAAGGACCTGACTCACAATTAAGAATCTGTGAGTTTTTAAGGAGTGTATATACCTAATGTACGCAATTTGTGTTGGACTTGTGTTGTGTTGTATTGGCTCTGAATCACCATTATGAACCTATTTCTTCTAGGTTCATAGGGCCTGATCCAGACCTACGCCGATGCGCTGTGCTTACTAAAGCACAGCGTATCGGCGTTCACTTACCCCGACACTCCCCCGATCCACGATCGGGCGTTGCTGTAGCAACGCCGGGCAACATCTGCCCGGCGCATGCGCAGATTGGCTGAAAAGGTCTGGATCAGGCCCATAGTGACTTAAGAATGAAGGGGCGTGGCGTGTCGAGAAAAATTAAGAACAAAGATAAGAAAAGGGTGATGGAGGGAGCCATTTAAATGGTTAAAATGGGAAAATCTGGGCGCAGTTAGGCAAAAATGTTCTTAATTAGCCACCATATGCATACAACTAAGAACCTAAAGATAAGGTAGCCTTATGGCATTCATAAATTGGTTTAGAAGCTGAAAACCAAGGGGAGCCGACATGCTACTGTGTAAAATTAGGAACCTAAACCCTTCTTAAGTGTGAATCAGGTTCAAATAGTTTACCTCTCTCTAATTAATAGATAAAGCCCTTAGGTGTCATTCAATTAAGATAAAATACTTCTGGACTTCTATACAACTTTCAAAGCTTTATTAAAAGTTACCAAAAATTAGATACATCCCAACCCTCCTCTGTCTCTCCAGACCTCCTCCTCCATCTCTCCATGCCCCTTCTTCTGTCTCTCCACACCTAATCCAGTTTTTTCCAATTACCTCACTTACCTGTTTATTGCAAGGAAAGACAGGTTCGCTGCTCCATACAAACATTATATAACAGCGGCCTTGTGATTTCTTGTTACTGTAACTAGTTTTATTTTGGGAGCCTGACCCTTCCCAATATGGCTGCTGCACACTTTTCAAATGGCAGGAGAGTCTTAATACAGACCTCTTGAGTACACATATTGCAAACAAATTGGGACTCCCCTAAGTGGTTACAGTGGGGGAGAGAGAGAGAGAGAGAGCGAGAGAGAGGCCATAGATCATTTTAGTTGCTCTTCTTTGCACAGTCTTATAGAAAAATTAGAAAATGAGAGCTGGAAACCTCCACTTTTCCTTTCCCGCAGCTTAGTAAATCTGGCCTTTGGTGTTTTAATTATTGCTGTATTATTCTGAGCAGAGAGACTACTGAATTATGAGACCCTTATGTCGCTAGTGGTATATGTGGTGTTAGTGGTGGAGGGGAGGAGTGGGAACTAGGTGTCTGTTACCAACAAACCACACATCAGTTGCTCAACATATTCATGGAGCGGCTTTTTTATTGCCTGACATCAACCATCAGAGAGTAGAGAATAATTGGTATGTTTTGTGTGATGCATTAATATCATGTAATGTGTGTGCTACATTAATAAACTTGTCATGTTGGGGCATAGGAATGAAAATTTTCATAGGCCATGGACTACTATAACTACTACTTGTAACTGTAGAAATACTCCCAAGCCTATGTTCATTTTCATCAGTGTTTCTGGGGTTAGTCAACTGGAGTTTTGTTTATTTTGCTATAAAAATGAATTTATACATTTAAAAATAAATATTATTATAATTAACTACCAGTTAGCACAATTAGTGTTACTGCGTGTGCGTGACTAGGTTGATAGGATCTTTATGGGAGCTGATAGAGTGAATGAAAATGGGAGGGTGCAATGATAATTGAATGGAGATGAATATGTTACTGGATTCTCAGCAGGCTTGATAAAGGGAATGGTTTCATAGGGCGTTAAGGAAAGTTTCTCTCTCTTTTGAAATCGTTTCCCTCCCTCCCATATGTGATAGGACGTATTTTACTAACATGTCAAATTCTCTTTTCATACGGGCATAGGTTGGCAGTAGAGGTGGTGGTGTCACCATAGAACACTGGTACAAAAAACATGTGGAAAAGTATCTGTTAACAGAGAAGCACCCTTCTAGTGAACACTAGGTTGCCCTTGACGCCACCCTCTAGCCGACATTCTCTAGTCTTTAATAGGAACGTAAGAGCTACAATGTGATCGGTTGCTATGGGCAACATCTCCACTGTTCCTTTTTCCGCAGTTTAGTAAATCTAACCCCATGCACACGGAGGGCTCTTTTTGGTCAGAATGAGGTCCTTTGTGCTTAAATTTGAATCCGGCATTAAAATTTTGTGTATATTATTATGAGTGTTAAGCCCAATCATGAAAACCCCCTCTAGATATTCTGTGTTTACCGCTGTTAAATATGTCACATACATGAAATTACTTTTTTTATCTGCTTTTGCCAAGAAGTAATAGACTGTAATTGCTGTGTAAGCTATATCTTAACAGAAATGTAGTAGTATAAATCCTGCATGTAAACCTTTGAAACATAATCCCACAAAGGCCCCAGCAAATGGACGTAAAACAGCACCTAAAAAGATATATGTAGCAGATTTGTTGCACAGATTTTTTTCTCTCCGATGAACAATTAGTTATGTTCTGCTATAGTTATTAAATTGTGGATTTAAATAATAGAAAACTGACATGTCTGAAGAAATGGCTTAAGCTGGAGACACTCTTGTAATTAATGGTTCTATGTGGCCGGCCAGAAAACTCATTTAACTTAATAGCTGAGGTGTAGGAAGGAAAATATAGATGATTTCCAGGTCACTGTATTATTTAAGAAAGTCTTAAATATCGTTTAACATTTGAAATAGCTAGTTGTATAGTGCATTAAGATGTAAACATGTGACCGGATTAAGGCATAAATGCAAACTCTGTACATTAGCCTCTGCAATGAAGGCCAAAGCTTGGGATTCGCAATCCTATATTCCATACGTGCTAAGGGAAGCGCACACCCACTGCATTCCTCTCGCACGCTCTGCATTCAGGACCCTACCTAGTGTTTTGATGTGGAAGGGCCACATACGGAATGCAGGATTGTATGTAAGGGCTTGCATACTGAAACAAACCTGCCTTGTACCCACCTGTGTATCTTGTACACACGGTGAGTTGACTTGTCCCACCAGGGAAAATTCTGCATTGGAACGCAGCACGCAGCTCGTCGGCTGTGTTTTGACATGAAAATCCATGTTCTAAACAAGGGCAGAACGAACGCATAGCCGACTTACGCATTCCATGTGCATCAGTTGGCTATCGTTATTATTTCTGCATTCGGCCCATATACACTAAGAAGATCTATGTAAGTATAATAATGTGGGGTAGGCTGTCAGCTGCTGGCAATGTTTTTATCAACAGCACTAAGCACTCATAAACTGAGCAATGACCTCCCACCCACTGACATGTCTTCCATGGGTGTAGGGTGGGCAGATGCCATAGGCCCCCCTTTCCTCGGGGCCCCATAGCTGTGGCACCCTCTGCTCTCTTTCGGAGTTATATCACTGCCTCTTGGTCAATTTAAAGTATAGTTGGCTACACAGAGAAAGACATATCTTATGGTATATTACACTCAATGACAATAATATTGGGGCAGCCCGCTTACCCCATCCGGAGAAGGTGCAGAATGGCTAATACTGCACATGTGTGTGGATGGTGAAGGTTATCCCGTGGACCAGGAGGCTGTAGAGTGTCCGCTAGGCTGACACCTGATTCCACTGCATTCCACAGCATTCATGGGGGCCTGATCAGCATTCAGTTGTGCATATACATGTTTGGCGTTGGAGTTGTAATTGGATTAATGTAGCTCCAGCATCTTCTTTGACTCCATCCAGTTCAATCTTTTTGGGGGATATTCATTAAATGGGGGAATCAGCACAAGTATTCAAGGCTGCATTAGTTTTTGTATAATTGCACCCTGCTAGAAATAATATACCCTGAAAGTGCTTTCTTCTCAAGAACACACCATTGGGTCACATCTACCCACCCGGATGTCAGAATTTTGCAGAATCTTCTTGGTTACCATAATGAAAGTGATGTGATTCCCAATCATGCACATACCTACTGTGTCTGCGTACAATGCTGGAGATATAAAGGTGGTGAGTGGCAGCATTAGGCTAATGCAGCAGATTAAAAAAGGAGAACACAGGGGACCGGATCCTGATCTCCATGCTTTTACCGCATGCACAGAGGTCAGGCAGTCCTTATGGAAGAGATGAGTGAACTCTCTTGTCTCTCCCCTCTCTTGTGCGGACTTAAGATGCTTACTAGTATATGTAGCAATAGAGTATATATAAGCACTATTCAACACAATAAAGCTGCTGCCAACCCTCAATACTAGGGTATATATACCACATATATGGCTAAAAGTGTGCAAGAAATTATTTTTATTTGTGGGAAATTCCTTTTATACACTGCAATGCAAGCTATAGGACAAAATCATCACCATCTCTTGTTATTACTTCTCACTTCTCATTCATTAAAGTCAGTGGAACGTACACAGCATATATTTTCTTCTGTACTAATCACCTTCAATCAACATAAAATAAAAATACACCGCACAGCATAAATAATTACTGTACTGTACTGCACCTGTATGATTTAGGCTGATATACTCTTTGTATGAGCAGGTATTCTAGCATCCACGATTCCACAAAACGATGCAATACACAATGATCGTGTCCATCACGTATGTGGAAACACAAATAGATTAGATAGATAGTTTTCTACAGCATTCAGACCAATAACCAATGTTTTTTAATGTGGAAATGTTATAGCAACCACAGTTCCGATACGCAATATGCTGTAAGCTGTAAATGTCCTTCTTATATGTCCTAAATTTTGTTCCGAGTTATATAATTTATAAGTTTTACTCACAATGGGGTAGATCCAGAACTACGTTTGCTGTACGTTTATTCGCGTAGCGTATTTTCGTGCGCGTAAATTAGTTACACTCCCCTCGGCACACCCCTTGAATGTACGTATTTTGTCAAGATATGCTTTCCAAACCCTACCTTAACTTTTTCCAACGTAACCGCAGTCATACGCACACGTACGTATGGGCTAGACGAATTTACGCAGCTAAGCACGCCCATACTGTACACTTTAAATACAACCCCCCGCCTACTTCACGTATTTCAGACGTATTTTGGACGCACGTAAAATTGGCACGCCCACACGTAAGTATTTACGTGACACATACGTGAATGGCCCATACGTTCACAATTACGCTACGTTAATGTGCGTATTTTCTATGGTGCGCATGCGCAGTACTTACAAGAATGCGATTTTACGTCTCTGCCACGTGTAAATTCGCTCTGAAGCGTTGTTCTGGATCAGCCCCAATCTCTTTCCAATAAAAGGAAATTGTTACGGAGGATGCTGAAGGTATAATCTCAGTTGTGGTATCAGTCTGTTCTCTGGCACTATTGAATGTTTGACGCATCTGACTTTTCAAGCCGCATTCATCACCGGAATCTACTCCAGGATACACCGGTCTCTCTCTATTCCCAGTGCCTCGGGACATATAGTATGAACTTACACTGCCGTGAAACCTGCCCAGAAAACCCACCTGGACTTTATCATTTAAATGCTCATCCCGCCCACCTTACAGAGTTTAGGAGGGCGGAGGGTATTCACCACTTGGTTGTACATTCCATTTGTCTGGAGATGCACGGCACACTGCCAATAAGACAGCCGAATTCCACTTCTAGCGCAGGGAATTCGGCTGTCGTGCGGGAGTATGGATCTGGTCCACGGTTACAGATGAACATATAACTACAACAGTTAAGTAATGATTTAGGTTCAGCAACTGAATTTTTATACAAGAACAGTTGTGCACCATTCTGTTTTAGTCTAGTAGACAGATCTGGTTTGAATTCTAATCTTCAGAGTGAATTAGGTGTGGACATATGCGCACCTAACTCACCCGTCCTGCCACCCGTTTTTAGGTACCTTATGGCACTTGAGTGTGCCATAGGACTATGTTATCTTACCGTGCGTAGTTTCCGTCTTAAGAACACGGACAATGCCTCTCCCGCCTTCCCCGGCTAATCTAAATCCCTCCCACTTCTACCTAAACACTTACACCGCCTTTTTCTTACTAAACTACTCTAACTGGTACGTAGATTGCGTAAATGGCATACTACTCATGCGTGGTAGGTCATTACGTAAAAATACGCACCTAAGAAGCACAAGCTGCTTAGGTGTAAATACGGCCCTATGAAAGAGAAGGTTTAGAAAGGTCTGCTGCTATAACTGAAATGCGGACTGAAAAAAACAAAAACGATCCTTATTGGTGGTATTTTTTTTTTCAAGTCATTTTGAGAAAGAAGATGGCCTTTGACCACAATCAAATGTTGTACTTGGGTGGGCTGCATCTGCAGTCATAAACAGCTTCATCTACTGTTTTAGGATGACAAAATAAGGGTAATTATCTACTAACCCTCCATGTAATGGCCTAACTTAATGGCCACTCTCAGAGACCATTACAACTTTCTGCCTTGACCTTCTGCATTTTCTAGGGCAGAGCATATTTACTTTAATATTTCTGTTATGTTTAATGATTTGTGAAATAACAAGGCCAAAAATATATATTTTTTTTCTTACCTTCCAAATGTTTCTTTTTCATGAAAATGACTTTTAATTTGAAGTGTGTATGTGATCAGAAAAAATAAAATCTCTATAAAAACATGTCAATGTATGCAGTATAAAATGATCAGAAACTGAATGTTGCTATTTCTTTAAATATAACCAAAAGTATATATTATCGTGTATGCCACATTGTATATTTATTTTTGTCTCCATATATAAAACGCTTGTCCACTAAAATGGATGATGTCATTTTTCATTTCAGTTACACTTTTGTGTGCATGATTTGTGCTGAATGGTAAAAATATCCCATGATAATGAGAAGGCTAAAACCGATAACTATTCCTAAAAGACGCATTATAAGCCCTAGACACAATGCTTCCTTCTGTGTATAAAGGTCCCTACAGCTCCCGCTACAGACAGCTGCTTTTCAATGTGTGCGCCCACTTCATTGTCTTTGGAACTATCCATTAAAACAATCACCCAGTTGGAAAACCCAGACCTATTAGTAAAGTGGAAAATCAACATAATGTCAATTTAAACAGAGAGTAATCACTGAAGAAATGCTGCACTGAACCCACTGACTTGTGTTTTCATTGTTCTAAATACAGTACTATGAGACTCATCCAGGGTTTAAAAATAACATAAAAACCAGGACCAAGACCACACCTAGATAAAGCATATAGCAGTATGAGGGGTGTAAGTTATATTATTTTTCCATGCAGTGAATAATGTTTAGTCTGTATTTTAGAGCTGAGTTAGAAAATGTCTTTATTAGCCTCTATGGGTCGGATCCTGACTTCTGTACATTTACACAGGGCAGCCATTAGGTCCCAGGCCCAGACCTGATGGGGGCCCGCTGATACATACCTAGCTCTGTAGCAGCAGGTATTGGCGGTGTCCTTCCACCGATACTTGCTGTTCAGAGCTATTTAGTAGCTGGCCCATGCGTAGGGAAGTTCTTCCTTGCACACTGGCCCGCTGCTAAAGCATGTCTACGGGGCCCCACCCCTATGTGACATCATCAAAGACTTCACATAGGGGGTGGAGCCTCGCAGCTGGGTCCTGGGCCCCGCATGTGATGACGGCGGCTCTGCATTTACTGTACGCATGGAGTTCCGTCAGTGTGCATGTAAGGGGGGAGTGAACTCCCCTGTCACTCCTTTATGATGTGTGGACTTACTGTAAAATTTACTTCTCCCCCCGCCTATCTTTTTCGTACTTTTGGTGAGTGGAGGTGAAGGGCTGCCCTGTCGGATGTATCTCTCATCTTAATTTTATCTCATGAGTTCCGTGCGATAGTAGATCCGCTGCATAACATCCGGAAGGCACATGCGCCCCTCTGTCCAGACACTCGACTTATGCACTTTGGGGTAGAACCAGAACTAAGCACGCTAGCGTATTTCCGCTAGACGGAGATGTAAAAACACTATTTTGCATGTACTGCGCATGTGCGTGGCAGATGTTACGACCTGTATCGTTGAACGTACTTAAGAGCATACGATCACCAGAGTAATTACGGACGAAGGGGCGTGCCAGCTGTACGACACCCGTAATTACGCTTCGGAGGCGGGGTGAGGCATTTAAATCGTGCAGTATGGGCGTGCTTAGGCGCGTAAGTAGGTGCAGCCATTACGGCCATCAAGAGTTACGCTTGGAAAAGGTAAGGTAGGAAAGCATAACACGGCTAAACTACGTACGACCAAGGGGAGTGCCTAGGGGAGTGCATAGTATTTAAGGACGCAAAAGTACGCTACGTGTTGAAACGTAAAGTCTGGAACCGGCCCTTTGCATTAAATCGGGCATCGGACGGATGTCTGAATCCAGTCCTTTATATGTATAAATCCGGAGCTTTGTTTCCAGTTTTGTGCTGCAGGCCTTTAGATTTAACACGCAAAGCACAGATGACAATTACAATATGGACATGCACAAAATAAAAAAAAGAATACAGACAATAATCAGACCTTCATTAGCATCAACCCTTCAAATCATTCTGATATATGGCAGATTATTAAACACTACCGCAGCACAACAGGAGGTGTATAGCAGTAAATACATAGCAGGATGGAATCATGTTTACAACATCTGCTTCAGGAGCTATGCTTTATCATTTCTATTAGAAATGTGTCACACTTTATTTTAAATATGAAGGGGGAACATGGTATCTTTCAACAGAAGGCTGAACAGTATATTGATGTCTATCTGCATCCTTTGTATGTCCCTACATTGTTATGCATATGTGGATATGCTTCACAGCATTTTATCTAAATTAAAATCATTTAGAGAATGGTATATTTAATTTCACAGGACAGTTCTGTATTGTTCGGAATGCTGTGTTCTTTATTTTCTGTCTGGTTTTGCAGTCATTCTTTCACTGAATTAAAGTCTAGACAGCAATAAAATAAAGAATCTCTACCTTATACATTTTCTATTATGAGAATATGGGAATGGACAATGGGTTTTACCTCTGTCAAACATAACCAATCATATAAAATGTATTCATACATGCATGTCATACATGTTATATAGATATCATAACCATATATAACTGTACAGGAAAGGACTGAATAGGAAAGTCATAAATTAGGCTTTAAATACATTGTGTGAAATATTTTAAAAGAAAAAAAAAATATTGATTGATATAAACACTTAAAAAACTAAACAAAATAGATCTAGAATAAACGGAAAACATTTTATTCACCACAAATTCTGAAATGGTTATGTGTGTGATTTGCAATCTCAGGGGAGTATTTGGATATCCAGTGTCAATCATACATCACTTAAATTTACAGATAAATTGATCCAGGCTTTAACAATCTTATTAGTTACACAATGATTATTATTATTTCAGAAATATTGGTGTATTGCCATTTTTCCTTATTTGCTCCAGACAGGGACAAGGAAGCCACCAGAAATTGTGGGGGCCAGGACAAGGGCCGTGGCACTTTACTCTTCTGCTCTCTGGGGACTTTTAGGGTTAGGGTCATGGAAAAGGAGGGTTAAGGTCAGCCCGTGGGTAGGGTAGTCTATATTTAAGCTGCAGGGAGGGGAGTCTTAGAATTAGGCTGCGGGGAATGGAGTATTAGGGTTAAGCTGCGGGGAGGGGAGTATTAGGGTTAGGCTGCGGGAATGGAATATTAGGGTTAGGCTGCGGTGAATGGAGTCTTAGGGTTAGGCTGCGGGGAATGGAGTCTTAGGGTTAGGCTACGGGGAGTGGAGTCTTACGGTTAGGCTGTGGGGAATGGAGTTTTACGGTTAGGCTGCGGAGAAGGGAGGGTTAGATGATTATTTTATCTCTCCCTACTATGAACAAGAATTAACAAAAGATACAATAAAAGGTAGTTATAACTCCTATGGTGCTATGTTTATCCATAGTAAATACTTTGCTCTTTCAAAAGAGAATTTAATCTTTCATTTTGCAACTGATTGTTTACAAGGCAAAGTATGGAGCATCATGTGACAGGATAAAATAGATAATTCAATAATTCTTATTGTAAAATCATTGGTCCTTATCATGGATTTGGGTGTCATTTTATGGGTTAATATTATTTTATAATATTTATTAGCACACAAATTAAACAGTTGTTTATATAATTGATTTGTGGATCAGGTGGAATTAAACTAGGTAACATTTTAGTATAGGAAAATATTAGGTTTTGGATCACAAGCTTATTTACTGAAGTATAGGAGGATTATAGAGCCTGACTGTGCTTGTATCAGTTTGTGAATGAGCCCCATTGATTTACCTTTCCTGTCATCCATGGTGATCTTTATCAACCTCTTCATCTTGCTTTCTGAGGCCGCTTTTGCATTTGCTGTCATCTCTCTTCTGTGCAGAAGAAAGTAAATGGAAGTTGTAGAGATCGTCACTGGGGGTTACAGGCAAGGTAAGTGTCCAAATGACAGGATTCAGCTGGGCAGGGGTACAGCACTGATGGAACTGATGGCACAGGTACTTCAGGTGCTGGAGCAGCTCATGGTGATGCAGAAAAAACCTGGCCACGCTATTACAGAGAGAGATTCTACTCTCTTATTCACAAGTGCCCAATCCTGTCCCATCTTCAGAAACATTGTGTAACAATAGCCAGTAAAGAAGTCTGGATCCAGATCATCTTTATACTGGAAGTGCCATCCCTGTGATCATAAAACAACATTTGGCAGATGTATGGATCTGGTTTGGAAAGTATTGCCCACTTGTTGGAAGCTAGGATAGTGTTACATCTTGTGGATGTTCAATATCCTATTTTGCCCCTAGGGGATGCTGTTGGACACTTAATTAATTAATTATCTTCCACCTGCTCTATCTGCACAAATAGGACTTCCTTTCACTGAGTGTTTGCTGATGATAGGTAGTTGTTATCCTGAGCTCCTGGTATGTGTATATGCTCTCTGATCTCCTGCCTGTTATCATCTTGTGCCTTGTATACCAGCTGCCTTCTGACTGTATGTATTTATGTTCCTTGAATCCTTGCTTTTGGTTGATTCTTGTATTCTTGCATTTAGCCTGCTCTGTTGTCTGGACTTCTGTTGGTATTTATGTACTCTTGTATTTTTGTATTCAATTTATCTCTGTGACCCAACATCTAGTGTTTCCAGTTATTTCTGCTTTGTGTTCAGTGTTCCCTCTGATTCCTTGTATATATACTCTGTAGT
This sequence comes from Limnodynastes dumerilii, assembly GCA_011038615.1. Taxonomy (NCBI): domain Eukaryota; kingdom Metazoa; phylum Chordata; class Amphibia; order Anura; family Limnodynastidae; genus Limnodynastes; species Limnodynastes dumerilii. Next base: position 53,448 of record WWET01003538.1, on the reverse strand, counting down.
GTGTAGCCTGTGGTTTATCTAGTCTTGTTACCTGTGTTATTGTATTCTTATTGCTGCGCCTAGATCACTATTCACCTGTTGTCTGTATTACCGTGTATGCACTTATAAACACTGTTGATATTATCACTCCTTTCTGGTTATTAGTGTTTAGCTACATCAGGGGCTGCATTCCAGAGATCGTGACATGCTTGGTGTCCTGTTGCACAAAGCTATCCCCACCATCAGGGGCCATAGTGAAGACCAGGCACCAGTTAGACTCCATACTCTGGAGCAACCACATAACAGATAGAGCGTATTGCGTACTGATTGGGTGGAACGGATGCATGCACAGAAATCAAAACAAGAGATCACTTGGCTGCACAGAAAAGACGGTAAAGTCAGAAGTCTGAATCCGCTCAAAAAAGACAATAAATAGTAGTTATATAAGGGAAATGACAGAAGGCTGATACAACTCTGTTGGTTGGACATTGAAATAGGTTTCTTGTAAAATCTTGATAAAATAATGGCAAATACACATATTTGATACTTTATATAAACGTATTAATTTTATTTATTAGCTTTTACATGCATTAGATTATCATATTCCTTTGCTAGTACTTGGTTGAGCCACCCTTGGTTTTGATAATAGCTGTTACACAGCACGACATGCTGTCAATGGGTTTTTAGCGAATTCAAAAAATTCCTTATTCATTGTCCAAACACTGTACGTCCTAGGAGATGAAGACTAATGTGAGTTAAGGTTAGGGGAAGAAAGAGATGAGAGTGGATAGAAGAAAAGAAAATAACGGAAAAGAATAAACTGGAGGTAGAAAAACACTAGTTTCAAGGGGCCAGACTCACAATCCCGTAATTTTTAACATACGTGCCTAATTTTACGATTCTAGCTACTATGTATGCGTAGTAACTATTTGATGCTATCTACGTAGCATTTCGTCACGTAGATTGCATACATGCGGTCTTTAAGGCCCGCATGTATGCAATCTATAAAATGAAACGCTATGTAGATGAACTATGGATCAGGTCCTAAGATTGTAAAATTTATTCAGCAGTAAAAGGGGCCATACATAGTGGCCAAGGAGGAGGAGGGATAATCAGGGGGGAATGGGTGTAGAGGAGAGGGATCAGGCAGCAGTGGTGTCAGCTAGAAAAGATTTGTAATCCTTATGGTTTTTTTGGGGTGAATTTCACAACGATAAACAGTTGCGTCTGTTTAATAAAGTTTTGGTATTCAAGACAACACTATAACTGTGTTATTCAATCTTCATTGCAAACTATGGAAAAGTAACAGAACTACTGCTAAATCTAAGCAAAATGAAAGGAAATCCTGTGTCAGCAAATACCTTACTGCACTTAGTCCCTGGGGAAATCTAGCTGCACTGACTGATACAGAGCACATATAGAACTGAAAAGTGATTCAAGAAAAATTTATGGTATAGATCATGAGTTAATATGAAATATTTTGTTCATTACATAGTTGACATGCTTTAATTATATACATTACAATTCAGCAGTGCTATGCCATTACTGGCACTGCCTGATAACATCCAATATTATTAATTGTTTCATTACCACATATTCCACTGGCACAAGCTTTACATCTTTACAAGAATTTCTATTACTGAAATGCCTCTGTGAAACCTTTTGATGACTTGGAAGCAAGCTGAGTGGTCTGTAGATTATTCCTATGTATGCTAATGAGCATGTGAATAATTTAACTGTTTTACTGGGGATTCTGTACTTTAACTTTCTCAAAACCTATTTTACATTTATGTAGTATGTTGATTACTCATTGAATGTGCAAAGTGCTTGTTATCACAGGAGTGTGCTTCTCCCAAAGTATATTGGAAAGTAGTATGATTTAAAGTGTACCAATCATAGCGTAACCTTGTCACTCAGATTGTCTACTGGGACTTACCTAAGCATGTTTAATGTGCTGCAGAATGTTAAAATGTGTAGTATGACTGTGTTAAGGTTCCTGAGAATTCCTAGTTATACGTTTTTTCTTTTAAAAGAACCAAGGACCCCATAGGGCCGCAGGGCATTAAACAACAGACAGGTGTCAAGGTCAGACAGGCAGCAATCAAAGGGTTAAGGTTTCAGGGTGGGTAAGGTTTTTTAATATAGGCAGGGGGGGTGGAGTTTGAGCTAGGGGGGTGGTATGTTATATATAGGGCTAGGAGAAGGGGAGTGAGGACACTAGTCGCAGAGAATTCACCCTCCCTCCCTTAAAGTTTAAGTTGTTGATTTTTTGTTAACTTTTTCTTTTCAGACGGAGCATGGTGGGGTGGTTGCGGTCAGCAATTAAGGTTTGGCACTGGGGGTTTATTTGCTTGGGGGGAATGGGAGTAGCTCTGAGACCATAGCAACACAACCATTGGATGGGGGTGTTAGACCTCAAGCGATCGAGCCCCTGTGGGAATGGGTCGAGTGTCTTGCTGGAGGATCAGACAGGGGAGAGGAGTGCCGAGGTCGAGGTGGATGACCTCCGCAGGAATTGGGTTTTGCTGGACCCCCACTGCTACTGGGCCACCTAACTGCCTTAAATTAAAGTGACTCGCTTTGAGTCACTTTAATTTGGTTAATCATTTAATTCAATTCGGTTTAATTAATAAATGCCATGTTCCCTTGGTTTAAATCCAGCTATCGGTATCTGACTCTTTATTTCATGTAGGATTTGTTTGATTGCTGTATGGGTGATTGGGCACTATGCCATTTGCTGTTTAAAGCTTTGAAGGGTGCCACTTTATACAGGAACCATTAAAGGTTGCACTAGTAAGTTGTGCAATCCAGTTTGAATGTGACGGGTTTAAAATTACCCAATGAGCTTTAAGCTGGCCACACACTAAAGATTTTGGTCCACTCATCAAGTTATCGGGAGAAATGACCAATAACGGCTGTAGGGTGGAGGCAAGATGAATTTGCAAACTCCGATAAAATGATCCTAAAACCCTTGGGTCTGATCATTTTATCTTTTAGCATTTCTAAAAAAAATATGGTCTACAAGGTAGTGATATTTTGAGCAGCATTGGATTGCCATAGCAG
>WWET01003538.1:39145-50356 GCA_011038615.1 Limnodynastes dumerilii | reverse complement strand
TTCAATTACAAACTCAATCTTCAGCAGCTTCTTGAGAGATGACCAATATAAAATAGTAACATAGGACCGTATTCACATCTAAGAAGCTCCAGCTTCTTAGGTGCGTAATTTGCCAAATGTACCTACTGAGTAGTTTAGTTAAAAAGAGGCGTGCTAATGCCGCCTTGGGGAGTGTTTAGTTAGAAGTGGGAGTGGGGAGGGATTTACATTAGCCGGGGAGGGCGGGGGAGAGGCGGGGAGAGGCATAAAGTAGCCCTATGGTACTCTTAAGTGCCATAAGGTACCTAAAAACAGGGGGATGGGTTAGGGGCTGCACCATTGAGTTAGGGGCGGTTCTTTCCTCTTAGGTATGAACACAGTCCATAGTAACATAGTTGAAAAAATTCCTGTTGACACAAGATCCGTCCTATTTCTCCCTTGATCCACTACTGTCCTTCATTTTAATTAACGGTCCTGGTAACCCTGGATGTCCTTTTCTACAAAAAAAATTGTCTAACACTTTCTTAAACATATCAAGTGAGCCTGTCATCACAACCTTCCCTCAGTGGCAAACGCAGGATTTTGAAAGGGGGGTTTCCAAGATGTGCAATACATGTGGGGTATATTAGCATATCTCCCAACATTTTGGAGCCCAAAAACGGGACAAATAAGCTCCACCCCATTGAAGCTCTGCTCCCACCCCGCCCACCCTGTGCAATATTGACCCCTAGCCTGTGAGCGTGTGTGTGTTAGGGAATTAGACTGTAATGCAGCAGAGGTTGAAGTATTGTTTAAAATTGTAAAGAGCTAATTAATATGATGTTAAAAAACATATTTAAAATGATAATACTAATAATATGGTCGTACTATCTGACTGCCAAAATATCTAAGACGTTCATTAACGTTTTTGTGAAAGCAGGAAGTTTATAAAGTAGATTTAAAAAAATAAAAGAAAAAAAATAAATTAATAATAATAATAATAATAATAATAATAATAGAAAAATATATAACTTTTTTTAATAATAATAATAATGAAACAATAAAATGATTTCTAAAAACAAACACACAAAAAAAAACTATGAAAGAGTAAAAACGTACCTGACCGGGCAATGCATCTGTCTCGAAGTCCTGGCACATGTGCAGTGTTTTTGCCTTTCGGGACTTGAAATTCCCGAAAGGCAGCTACTGCAGTAGCGTATGCTCCGGGACTATGTGGCTGATCCTGAACTACGGCATAATAGATAAATAAATAATAAAGAAAAATAATAAAAATAAAATTACATTAAGGAATTGCGTTTTTATTGTCTGTAACAAGTCCTGTTTTTGACTTTTACACATTAAAATAGTAGTTGTATATTGCAGGAACAGATCTTATAGCAATAGTAGTATAAAATGCATTAGTAGAGCACATTACACAATGGACCAGAGCTTGTGTCAGAGCATAAGCACTGTTGAATATGTTGTGACACATTTACCATCCTCACCTGTTTTCCTATTGCAGCACAAGCCAGGACCATCTTCCTTCTATGACAGTCCGCCCCACATGGCTGCTAGGCCATGCCCCTTTTGCGGTACCCATGAAGCCACGCCCCTTTTTTAAATGTTCCCCTTTTTTGCACATTTTTCATTTTTTTTTTTTTTCAATGTGGGGGGTTTCTAGGCAGCCAGAAACCCCCCCTGGGTGTGCCACTGTCCCTGGTAATAAACTCCATATCTTGACTGCCCTTACTGTAAATAATCCTTTCCTTTGTAGGTTGTGATACTTCCTCTCCTCTCTGTATTGACCCTTAATATATTTGTATATAGTAATCATACCTCCTCTTAGACAATTATTTTCTAAAGTAAACATGCCTAAACTGGCTAGCCATTCCTCATACCCTTTATCTATTTTGTTGCCCTTCTGAACCCTTTCTAGTTCCAAAATATCAAATTTTATGGACTGGTGCCCAGAACTGAACTTTGCATTCGAGATGAGGCCTTACCAACAATTTATATAGTGGCAGAATTACACAGTCTTCCCTTGCATCTATGCCCCTTTTTATGCATGCTAATACTTTATTGGCCCTTGCAGCTGCTGTTTGACATTGAGCACTATTGCTAAGGCTATTGTTCAAAAGCACTCACAAATCCTTCTCCATCACAGATTCCCCTAAATTACCCTATATAATTTATAGATTGCATGCTTGTTTTTGATCCCTAAATGCATAACCTTACATTTATCTATGTGAAACCTCATCTTCATCTCATCTCATTTTCATCTTAAGATATAAAAGCGCTGCCTAAATTTGGAAGCCTGCACCAGATGCCCAGAGCTAGACGTGGGTAAGAAGGAGCCCTGAACCCACACTGCAGAAGCCGACTAGAAGAGCCAAGCTTCCTGGGGTTAATGATTATTGGTCACAGCAGGAAGTAGTGTGTAGGACCTTTCACCAGAGGAAAAAATGTCCAGTTTATGAGATACTTCCTGCTGTGCCTGATAATCATTCTAGTGTTTCACTTGCTTAAGTGTACGTACAAGAGAACCCTCATTGGTAGATAATTTGCATAATGGTCACAGTAAAGAGAAGTTTTGCAGATTATGGTACAATAATATCATGCTTTTACCACACATGTTTTGACTTAGGATATGAATTTATATTTAGTTTAGATTGTTCACTAATCGTATCTACTGTACCTATAGGCTAAAATTGATTGTTTAGGAACAACTGGATTTATACTAGACATAATCATGAGAACATGTGTACACAGGCAATGGTCAACCACATTGTCAATCAATAACAGACTTGTACAATATCATCCAATTTAAAAATGCTACTAGCATTTCTGATAAATGCCAATTTATGACAACAGCCCCCACAATTGTTACTCTCAGTGGTGTTTACAACACATCTCCTTTATATTTAGAGCCCTTAAGGCACTGGATGACTTGAGGGAAGATGACAAATAATTGATTATTGAACATATATGTGAAGTAATCACTGTCATCTGATTGGATGGCTATTGTACCTGTCCCATCACTTTGTAGAATCTGTTAATTAAAATGCCCATAAAGAATGCTGCTACAAATCTGTCCAGCTAACTGAATAGCATATTGACACTTAAATAACATAGGACCATAGATCTAGGACCGTATTCCCACTTAAGTGTGTGATCTGTAGGTGCTGACCTACACCTAACTTTCTGGTCCCCTTCCTTGTCTCGCCCCTGTTTTTAGGTTACAAGTATCATAGGCAACCTTAAGTTCCCATGCATATTATCCCTCTTAAGTAGGGAATATACGCACAGTCATTAACCAGCCCTCCCTCCATGCCTAATCTACATCCCTCCCCTCTCCCACTTTACCTAACTTCCTTCGGAGTCTGCTCTGGAATTCCTCCTCAAAGTATAAAACGTATGTGTGGTTTTTAAAGACTGAGCATAGTAAATTTACATGCCTAAAAGCTACGTAGACTACATATTCAGCATGATCCCTAACTACGAAAAAATACGCACCTAAGAAGCCTCAGCTTATAAGGTGTGAATCAGGGCCTTAATTATTATGAGATCTGGGTCCTGACTCAGAGTCTGTGGGCTGCGTAAAATGCAAGCATAACACACAAAAGTAATTCGCCCGGTTCAGAGATGGCACTTTACAGCGGAAAAGAACAACTCAGAATCGGCCATTTGCAGAATATTTTGGTGTGCATTGGGAAGTGCTTATGAGCTTCCAACTAATTTTTTAATTGCACATTTGTGCGCGCAAAGCACAGAAGTGCATAGGTATCGTAAAGCGATTTCTGAATTGCATAGACGCATATCGCATTTCTACAGTATATACAGTCAGGTCCATAAATATTGGGACATCAACACAATTCTCATATTTTGGGCTCTATACACCACCACAATGGATTTGAAATAAAACAAACAAGATGTGCTTTAACTGTAGACTTTCAGCTTTAATTTTGTCAAAGTCAACAATCAAGAGAAGACTTCACAAGAGTGAATATAGAGGGTTCACCACAAGATGTAAACCATTGGTGAGCCACAAAAACAGGAAGACCAGATTAGAGTTTGCCAAACAACATTTAAAAAAGTCATTACAGTTCATAACAACATCCTATGGACAGATGAGACCAAGATCAACTTATACAAGAGGTATGGGAAGAGTAGAGTATGGAGAAGGAAAGGAACTGCTCATGATCCAAAACATACCACCTCATCAGTGAAGCATGGTGCTGGTAGTGTCATGGTGTGGGCATGTATGGCTGCCAATAGAACTGGTTCTTTTGTATTTATTGATGTTGTCACTGCTGACAAAAGCAGCAGGATGAATTCTGAAGTGTTTCGGGCAATATTATCTGCTCATATTTAGTCAAATGCTTCCAAACTCTTTGGACGACGCTTCACAGTGCAGATGGACAATGACCCAAAGCATACTGCAAAAGTAACCAAAGAGTTTTTTAAGGCTAAAAAGTGGAATGTAATGCAATGGCCAAGTCAATCACCTGACCTGAATCTGATTGAGCATGCATTTCACTTGATGAAGACAAAACTGAAGGGAAAATGCCCCAAGAACAAGCAGGAACTGAAGACATTTGCAGTAGAGGCCTGGCATCACAAGGGACATAAGACATTTGCAGTAGAGGCCTGGCAGAGCATCACCAAGGATGAAACCCAGCGTTTGGTGATGTCTATGCGTTCCAGACTTCAGGCTGTAATTGACTGCAAAGGATTTGCAACAAAGTATTAAAAAGTGAAAGTTTGATTTAGGATTGTTTAGTTTGTCCCATTACTTTTGATACCTTAAAAAGTGGGAGGTACATATAGAAACTGTTGTAATTCCTACACCGTTTACCTGATTTGGATGTAAATACCCTCAAATTAAAGCTGAAAGTCTGCAGTTAAAGCACATCTTGTTTGTTTTATTTCAAATCCATTGTGGTGCTGTATAGAGCCCAAAATATGAGAATTGTGTCAATGTCCCAGTATTTATGGACCTGACTGAATAATAGTCACAATGCAGCTGACTATACATTGCTTACATAACATGACTATATATTACTTACATAACATGTCTATACATTGCTTACATAACATGAGTAATCCGCGCAGCTGCTACCACAGTTGGCACAGTGCATGCTTATGTTTACAGCATAAAAGGTCTTCTTATTTAATGGTATGTTTTTACTTTAAATTTTGTTAACATTTTAAAAATGAAAGTGATTAATATATACCCCTTGGGCAAACAAAAAAAAGGTACTGTGCGCATAATAAAAAGAAACAAAAAAATGAAATAATTCTAATATTTGTTTTAATCTACTTTTTGCAGCAATCAGTATTTTCATAGCTGTGATAATGTAAGTGTGCGCATTACAATTTCTTTAGATAGTTTTTGACATAAAAGGCTGGATAAGTTACACCTCAGTCATGGTGAAGGTAGGTCCAAATCAAAAGACGGAAACGCTGGCAAGTTCGGATACGGATTTGCGCGGATCATGTTTCAAACGCCCCAAATCCTATTTACATCTGAAAACACCAATTTTCCTACTTCAAGAAATGTGGTTTGCAACGTGTCGCCTGCAAATATTTGTGCGTACATTGCGTCTGACTTTTTTTTGCTTGCGCATGCGCTGTTGCTGAATTCCGCGGTGCTTCCACCTCAAATAAAGGGGGATGTGCAACTCTGAATCAGGTCACTGATCGCCAAGCAACTAATGCATAGGACCCTGCAATCACAGGGCTGTGATATCCATGTATATGTGCAATCACACCACTAACCACTCCCGTCGCAGGAAAAGATTTTAGATAGCTAAGGTCTACCATGTGTTTTACGCAAAGTACCTGATCTGCCTCTGTTCACTTGTGTGCTCTGCAGTAGTTGAAGGGTGTGTTCCACTATATTTAAATGAGAAAAAAGGGGATTTAGTGCGGGGACCTCCCAGTCTATCAGCCAATATTCATCCATTTGCATGTTTTAAAAGCGTGTTCCTTTTCTGTACAACCTGTCCAGACGTTTCATGGTCTGAACTCGGCATAGGCCCTGATTCAGAGTTGTGTTTCTGTCTGTTTTTCAGATGGAAGCGTTGTCAAAATGAGCACTGCCCATGCTCACAACGGAAGCGAGCACAGAAAGACGGGTGCAAGGCTGCCCATCCGTCTATGCCCACATCTGCCTCTACTGCACCATTGGAACGGGGATTTCCATGATATTTAAATAAGAAAAGGGGTTTTTCTCATATAGATATCCTCAGGAGTTGTGTACGGTGCCTGCGCATCTGCCATATGTTCACACCATCCCATGGTGTAAGTGAAAGGCGAATGTCACCGTGCTTTTAAAAAAAATTTTATACATAAAAAAAAAATATTTTAAAAAAAGTTTAAAAAATCATGTAACAAAAAATACAAACAAATAAATACATTTAATTATAACTAAACAAAAAATAAATACATGTAATAAATGTAACCACAAAAGGGCATGCTGATGCTTGCAATGCTACAATCACCTGCATGCCCAAGGATGCTTATACATGCTGGCATTTGGAGAAGCACAAGTGCCAGAATGCCCTGCCATCCATGAGCCGCTGCGACCTGTAATGTCCCCAGTAGTAATAAAAAATACAGGCCGGCCCGTTGCAGTTAAAAATATATAGTTACATTAAATACTGTAAGAATTATTAAAATCTTCCTTACCTGCTTTAATGGGGTCTTCATCTGTAAAGGATCCCATCTTGTAAGCTTTTAATGTTCAGGAACTCCTTTCAAAATAAAAAAATCCCTGGTACGAACGCTGTGACACATGTACTGCTGCCAGAACATCCCACCGCTAATGACAGGTCTGCTGTTACAGGGCTCTATTTATACCCACTGTCAGTGTAAAAATGTTCCCAGGCTGAGGGTACAAACAGAACTCTGTTTAAACTTTGCTTAGGCTGCGCCTGTGGGCTCCGACTGCCGGTAACTATGTTTAGGCCATATAGCAGATCCGCAGCTATGGATCCACTTAAACTCTGAACAGAGCCATATATACCAATTTGATAATGACTTTTAAAATGCTCAGTTATGTAAATATACTAAGTAAATGAAATAAATACTCCTTAAAATAATAAGAAATTTGGAATAATGATTATGCTCTGTGCATTCATTGAAGAAGTGCTTCAATGCAGCTATAATATAAGGCAATAATTTAATAAGTAAAATGTTGATCTTCAGATTGAATCAGTAATCCTATAACACCTTAATTAGGGTAAATGAAGCCACCTGTGGGCTATATGTCTATTTACTGACAAGAGGTGCTACAGAAGTGACCTGAGTACCAATAAGCCAAAAAACAGGGTGCTCGGTATGAATTTTAGAAGGGGATTTGCAAAATGATCAATAAAAACTATCTATTCACGTTGACTATCATCAGATAAAGAGATTAACATTTACAATGAATACCGTGTAGATGGTTATTTAATGTGCATACATTATTTAACAGCAGGTCATTGATTAATGTATATTCATGCAGAGGAAATGCAGACCAAGGTAAGATAATATGATGCCAGTTGCCACAGTGGTAGATGCAATATGAACACAGTGAGGGATGTTTGAAAACTGTGGTGCACATGATAAACTGCTGACTATCACAATAGGTCATTAGAGACTGTTATAGTGGAATTTAGAGAAGGAAAGCGGATTGGTTGCTGATAGATGCTGCTCCTTTTTTTCAGACCCTTTTTGTTTTACAAGCTATCCTTTTGCATCTATAAAACTAATAATAATGATAATAATAATAATAATAATAATAATAAAAAATCCAAATTGCAAACATATTGCACTGTGAAAAAAGTGCATCTGTGCCTTGTACCATGTTGGTTATAACTTCTGCTTGAGAGAAGGGATGTAAGATGGACATTTCTAACACATACATGGAATTCAAGTATAAATCTTAGAATCCCAGGGTAGCAGACAACCCTCGCTTGGCCTAAAGTGGGTCTTGATGGCACAAATGATGTAATCAAGTCCTGTCCCGACTGTTCAATGGTGTTATCAGGGGTGTATCTTGGGATCCAGGCACCTTTAGCAAGTAGCAGACTGGTGTTCCCATCCCCCCATACCAAATATTTTTGGAATATATTAACTCTGTCCTGAGAACAGCAGTATATCAGTTAAGGGAGAAGGTGAGGGGAGAGGACACTGTCTGATGCCTCTGTTGTGTCTGCAGGCTGTGACAGGCAGGGATGCAGCGGTGTCAGAAAGAAAGCCTGTACAGTAATGGTACTCAGCTCTCCTTTACTGACCATTAGAGGCTTTCGGCCAGAGCTGCACAGCTGTCTGATGAGTGACATCCCGGCCAAGAAACGGCCCTGGCTGTTATTCACAATATTGTAAAGCAAAGGGAGCGAGTTTAGATGATGCTATATATGTCATCATGCTCCTAGATCCTGTCAGCCGGTTGCAGTCCCCGCTAAAAAAAAGTCTGATTTCCCAAATAGGGACATCCGAGAGTTCCTTTTCGATGTCCCTATACCCCTTTAGTTTACAATAATTTTTTTCCAGAATGGATGAATAGAATGGGTGAGTATTCCGATCAGCAAACTCACCCATTCCGTTTCAGAAACGCCGCCGTAGCTACCGCAGGACCCGGACCACGGGACAGGTGAATAACCTCTCCAGGGTTAGAGTCAGGCTGCGGGGAAGGGAGGGTTAGGGTCAGGCTGCAGGGGAGGGAGGGTTAGGGTCAGGCTGAAGGGGAGGGAACTGGCTGGGATTTCGATTGCATATGCCTCGATGAAGCATAGCAATCAATCCATAGCGCTCCAAATGGTAAGGCTGTAAACTACCTCAACCCTTCTCCTAATTCTAACCCTAACCCTCCATCTACCACAGCATAACCCTAAACTTCCCCTTAACCTGACCCTAATTATGCCATTGCTGCTGCCTCCTTTCGCTATTAGCGGGTCAAAATAGGAACCCGTTCCCAATAGCAATTTTCAACAATAATACAGTTGGCATTCAGCTGGCAGCTGTATCATTGTTGGAATAGGGCCGTCCGGACCGGCAACCATATCCTGTTACCTTGTATTTGTATACCTGCCTGGACCCAGTTACCCTGTACATGCCTAGATCTGGTGTCTTTGTTTTGTATGTCAGTACTATACTCAGCCCTGTCCAGTTTGTCAGCCCTTGTCCTTATTGTACCTAATCACTCCCTGTCCTGTTATGATGTCTTACTCCCAAACCACCCTTGCTACTCTAGGAGTTGCCACCGGGGGCTGCGGTGCAGAAAGACTTTACTCACCTGTCCCCTCGGTCCGGCAAGCAGCGGCAGAGGTGCGGCGGATTGATCTGTTCTTTATGAAAGTGAATGGGTGAGTATGCCGAATGGCATACTCACCCATTCATAAAAAATAATTTCAGATACTGCCTTGACAGGATTACCATGCAAAGCGTTAGTATTAGTGGCTAGGAAAACCCAACAACCTTTCCCCAAGTGATCTGTTTTTGATCAGTACACGCAATGATATTCCCTTTAAAGACTATGGGCCTGGATTCACAGACACATGCTTAGTAACTTTTTTCACGCAAGTTACATATGATTTAGGCACGGATTTCAAAATCGTACTTAGTGACATACGTTTGCAGGGGCATGGTATTCTTCCATACGTTCGAAGTTACGTGAAAGTGGGTGGGGGGAGGCATTTAAATGGCCTTTTGAGGGCCACATACCAAAACAATTTAGGCATGTAAATACACCCATAGAGTTAAGGGTGCCCTATGGAAGCGTCACCAAAAATTCGTCTGAGCAAGAGTGTCATGGGTGTTGGCTTGCAACATAGGTGCGTATATTTGCCAACTTATTTCACAGGTATCTGTGAATCCGGTCCTATATTATGTGTTAACATACCCGAGTCCACCAATAGCTTGCCAGAAACCACCAACTCACTGACCCTGAATGTAGTGAAGAAAGCCCAAGAAAAAGCTACTTTAAATAGGCTAGCCTCAAAGTCAGAAGATGTCACCCCCGGCACAGCCGCTAAAAGTCTCTGCAGCAAGCCTTTGTCAATAGGCTGGCATACATCCACCTTGCCTGGCTGTCTACGTGCCCAGCCCTTCATCACCTTCTTAACCATGGCACTTTTTGTGAAATCACCACCCCCATTTACCAAGGAAAATTAGCCACTCCTGACAGATAGAAAGCCATCATGGCCTTGGACCTGCCATTCCTATACTTGTGCTATAATCACGCTAACAAAATGTCTGTGTCGGACTTACCTCGCTGCTTCATTCCCACCTTGTATTGCACTTCAACCAAGCTCTTTGGTATATCCACAGAGTCGCCGGAGCTAGGGAGATGTTCGACAAGGACTCTAGATCGACCTCACAATCTGCCAGAGATGTAAAGGACATGATAAACCGGCCGCCTGAGCCTGTGGCGCCAGCAACCTAAACTGCGGCCAGTCAAACTGGGACAATACATCTGCGATAGTGTTATCAGCTTCTGGGACATGCCTAAAGTTTAAATTGAGCTGCAAATGGTGCAAAACAAGAAAACAAGAATTTATAGCTGGAGGGGACAAAGTCTGCTGCTGGTTGATGGCGTGGACCACCCCCAAATTGTTGCACCAGAACAATATGTTCCGATTTTGCAGCTCCTTTGCCCACAACTTCACTGCAACAATTATGGGAAATAACTCCAGCACCAGCAAGTTATCAGTGAGCCCTAAAACACTCCATTCTGCAGGCCAACGCTCTGCACCGAAACCCACGGAACCGGATGCATCAGTGTATAGCTGGACTTCTTGATTTGACGCAACAGGTACCTGCCAGATATGAACACCATTGATATCCCTGAGGAATGTCATGTCATCACATATCTCCCTAGACATCAAAACAAAATGGTGAGATAAGCGCATGCCAGCAAGCATCCGTTCCAACCTCTGACAGAACACCCTCCTTATGGGGATAACCTTGCAAGAAAAGTTTAATAGCCCCAGGAGAGACTGAACCTTCTGTAATATGGCCTTCTGCCTACTCTGGAGGTCCAACAAGACTTTTTCCTGCAGCAATCTACAGAATTCCTCTATAGTATCGATCTTAATACTCAAGTCAGCCAAACAAGTCATTGGCCCTTCCGTTTTGTCTTCAGCAACTGGCACACTGAAGTGATGAAACAGGAATCTGAGGGGAGCGGACTGCTGTCAGGATGAATGCCCGGACATCACCCGGCAGGGACTGCTGGTAACAGGTACCGGAAGGTGCAGCAAATGGAAC